>JAOTRH010171544.1:0-43894 GCA_034768845.1 Heliamphora exappendiculata | reverse complement strand
CTGTGCATGGCGCGGTGGTGGTGGTATTCGGTGGTGGGGGTGAGGTGCGGTGATGGCGTGGTGACTGGTGAGAGAGAAGGAGGGAGAGTATATATCTATATATATACACACACACAAAGAGACAACAGAGAGAGATAGAGAGAGACCGAGAGAGAGATGAGAGAAGAGAGAGCAGAGAGAGAGTGAGACGGAGGGAGTGGGAGACGGATAACAAAGAGAGAGACGAGAGAGCAGAGGGAGACCGGCGGCCTTGACGGCGGTGGGTGGTCGGTTGCGGTCGCTGTGGCGCCGGTGGTAAGGGTGTTGTGAAGGAGCGGCGTGAAGGAGGTTCGTGAAGGAGAAGTAGAAGCTTCTCAGCTTCTGGAGCCTGAGAATGTATATATAGAATTATTGGGAGGCTTTAGATTTTTGTATGTATAGAATTATATTGGAGGCTTCAGATTTTTTTGTACGCCTGAACTTGATCAGCGGCGACTACTTATAAGCGGAGGTTTGGGACAGATGGCTGCGCATGCTGTTACCGAGTTTAGTTAATTGCCAAATGTACGGTAAGTTTTAAATTTAAACATCATAAAATTTTTTATATAAAATTTTTAATTCAGAAAAAATTAGGTATAAATTTTTAACGTAATTTTATAAATTATCGTATAGTTAAACTATTCGTTAAAATTTTTTATTTATTTAATATTTTTTTATTGTGATTTATCGATTATTAGTATTTTTAACAACTATAAGATTTTAAGCTCAAAATATTCTCAAAAATTTAAAATAAACTTTTAATGTTATTTTTGTGATTTAATTTAAAAGTTAACCTCAAATTTGTTAATATAAGAATATTTTTAATTTATTTGGCTCAGTCTCAAGAATAAAATTTTAAATGATACTTTTAATTTATTTAGGTTTTGTTTAAAAATTTTATTTAAGGTCTTATGATAAATAAATTACTTTTGATAATTTATTATCATTACTTTTAATAATTTATTGTCATTATTATTATTTTTAAAGATCGAGTGTCAAGTATATATTTTAGACTCACCGTCTCTCACTTTTCCTCTTCTTCTTTTTCTTTTTTTACGCCACTAAAGCGAAACCATGGTCTTCCTTTATGCTCAAAATCATGCAACGCCATATGGGATTTGAGTGTTACGCATCGAGAGCTTTGCTTGGCACTACCGATAAGTTGACTCAATGGAGGCAGAAAATCAAGGGTTTGGCGAAATTTGGGGATTTTGCTTTTAAAAGGTAGAATTTTGACTAAATTTTGATATTTTTCTTAGATATGGATTGAAGTTGTATTTGAATCCTCAAAACCTTAAAATTTCTAAAATTTTATCAAACCCTAGTTAAACTTATGATGTATTTGGTTGAATTCCATGATTGATTGACTATGGAGATTAAATTAGAGCAATTAATAGTTATTTAACCTTTGTAACTTACTAATTTGTGAGTAGGAGTTAGATTGTTAGATTAACTTAAATATTCGAATACTTTGTATGTGTTAAACTTGATTTGGTTGGTACGTGTATGTGGTTCGTGTCGTACCATACTAAAAATAATTATTTAAAATCTTATTTTAACTACTAATTCGTAGGATAGTAGCTAACGTCCGGATATCGTCCACAGGAATTTGAATGCGATTATGATTTATTTATAAATATTTTATTAATAATTTTCTTTAAGAAAAAGAAGTTTGATTTGGATTGTGATTCTAATTAAACTAAAAGTTAAGAAATAAAAGTTTTAGAATTCGTGTGGGAAAGAGATTCTTAAGGGTTTAGAATCTTTCCTAGCCAGTAACTCTTAGTTTTATTCAAACTCTAATTTATCTTTATTCGATTCAATCCATTCCTATCGTGACTACAAGACTGATAAAGATTATCAAGAAGATAAGTTCGAATCCAAACCTGGTATACTCTATCTAAGTTTTTGGCACGGATTATTCGGAGCACGACCCGTCCTAACGAAGTATGAAATTTTTCACGTTCGAATATCGAAGCATAGAAATAACGGTTGTATGATCTTGTTTTCACAATCACCAAAAATAAAAATAGAATTAGATAATCAAATTACAAGCTCGTTGATCAAAACATCAACGTCTCAAACTATACAACGAATTGAATCTAAAATAAAGAATAAACAAACGAGTTTAAACTACTCCTAAGAATACCAACTAGGGATTCATCTTCCCTTAAGAACAGAAAAAGCTTAACCGCTCATGTTACGATTAGAAAGCATAAAAAGTTGAAGAAGAACAAAGCCTTGAGCCTCTGTTTTCAACTTCTTGACACGTCCCGAGCCATCCAAATTGGCCTTCTAGCTTCCCTAAATCATTTTTCTTCTGAAACTAGATATCCCTGAATAATGAACCCAGGCCACCTATTTATAGGTGAGCTTTCTACCAACAGTTTCAGTCTCCAGGTGCAACTCTACCTACACGCCCCGTTCGGACGTTGGATATCACGTTCGGATGCTGTTATGTTTCGTTCGGACGCTAGACTTTTCCATCCGGACGCATTTCTTTCTGTCAATATTTTGTTCGGACATTCGTCATGACATTTTCACCATAGTAGCTTTTCCATCCGGACGTCCGTCTGGACGCATTTCTTACTGGACCAATTTCGTTCCGATGCTTGACTCGTTCGTTCGGACGGAACTTCTGTGGAAATCTCCATTTTGTCCCTCGTCTCCTTTTTGTCCTGTTTTATACCTTTTTGTCGTCTAAGTCACTTCTGATGATGTTGTTGACCAAAAACACTACATAACAATTTATTAAACATATTTTTGAGGCTTAATATAGTGTATTTTGTGGAACCAGATCGTCACTTTTACGTACCGATCGCACCCCCAACTTGCACTTTGCTAGTCCTCGAGCACAACAAAAAAAAATCTATCCAATTACCCCACATGCAACATTTTTATTGTGAGAAGATCAAAGTAAAAACTGTAAAAATATTACCCCCAACATTAAATTCCAATATTATCTTGATTAACTGCTATTTTCACAAAATACTCATCAAAAGAATTGAACTTGGCGTATATGTATTGACTTGGCCATTTAGATCTATCCTATGCCTTAGAATACCTAGAGCGCGAAATTCTATCAAAAACTATGTCTCGACATCAATTCTCACAGGGTATTCATTCACAATAAAATACTCAAAAACTTGCTTATATATGTGTACTCATGTAGTATGTGTTAGAGGAAATGTACATGCAATTCAATCAACTGCGTCCGCATACTTTAAAACTCGAAAAGAAACAAAAAAGCAAGAACGACTCATAATCTCATGATTAGAATGCCATATGTCGAGAAAATTTTATGCAGGTTAAATTTGTCATTTTCAATTATCAGATTATGTCTTACCTAGGATTAATTAGGGTTTTATTTTTTGTTGTAATATTAAGTAGGAAAAATGTGTATCTGGGTTAGGGTTGAGTGCATAACATGTTTTAAAACAGACTAATTGCTAAATATTACTCAATCCTTCACTTCCTTCAATTACTTCTCACATTCACCGTTTCGAAAGCCAACTTTTCATTTTGTATTACACTACACTACTTCTCACATTCACCGTTCCCAAAGCTAACTTTTCATTTTGTATTACATAGAATTCTATATTTTTTCATTCATTCAATAATTGTTTTTTTTTTGTACCACTCAATTGTCCCTTTTTTTTTTTCAAATTTTTTTAAAATTTCTTTTCATACTTTTTTCTTTTTTTCTTTTTTCCCCACCCTTTATGATTATAGACTTTATTGTACATATATAGTCACATAACCTGTTCATATGACATTTTCAGATATAATAAAGGAACAAAAAAAAAAGACGTACATGTAAAAGGCTCAGAAGGGGGACTAGGGTCAATTGAATATAAAAAAATACGAACAGATTTAAATATAAAAACATGGCCTAAAATCATTTCACAAGTTTAACAAAAAATTTTCCACAATCCTTATTTTTAAAAAATTTTAAATTCAACCTGCATAACAAATTCTCAACCTTAGACCAAAAGAAGGAATAATGAGATTACATAACAATTGTTGCACGCTGAAGAAAAAAAAAGAGTAAATGTAGTAATAATCTCTCAAAAAAGAATCACTGGTTCAAATACTCATTGGGTTAAGTCTCTACCTTATTGTTTCTTTAAGTCATTCTTACTACAGATATTCATTAACATAAAAATAAATTTCAACAACCAATTGTGTAGTGCCAGATTGTGCCAAGTGTACAATTTCATAATTTATTTCTTGCAATTACACTAGTAGGCCAAAACTATTATATTCATTTCTATCTGAGGTAGTAAATTTACAACTAAAATTTAAACTTCTCAATTTTTTTAACATAGTTCGGTAACACATAAACACCCCCCAACTTAAATTTTGCACTGTCCATAGTGCGAACACAACTAAGTAAGCGAAAAACAACACGTCACCTCGATTTGATTATGTCTGGACGGTGTGTAGGGCGTCTAGACAGAAGTTGACCGACCAGTGCCATGTGGCAGCCTGGGGTTCGAAAAGACATGGCTGTTGGAACTCCATCTGGATGCAAGGACATCTATCCAGACGAAAGAAACAGAGCAATTAATGCTTTGGGAAACTGAGGCATCGCGCATGTCAGGAAGGGACAGATCCCATTTCGTCAGGACAAAATGGGACCATCTGGATGGAAACATTTTAAAATATATATATATATATGTCTTCCCCTATTACTACTAGAGAAAATTTGGGTTTTCTCCCAGTAGGTCTAAGTTTAACATCTTCAGCTAGACGTGGTGCTCGGTCAATGAGTCAGGGGTGCGGGATCAACGAGGTTGGTGGACTTGATAGCAAGGTCAACAGAGATACCGTCTATGTACAATTTCAAACGCTGGCCATGGACCAGAAGATGTTTACCTGAGTGAGGGTTGAGCAGATAGTAGGCACCGTGAGGGTAGACGTGGGTCCCCACAAATAGGCCTTCCCCTTTTGATTGGAGCTTACCGAAAAAAGCCGTAACTTAGAAGTACACAACCACACTTTTTGATTTGGCTCAAATGACTTTCGATGGATATATTTGTCATGAAAAGCTTTCGTTTGAGCTTTGTAGGTGCGGGAGTTTTCATAAGCTTCGTTATGAATTTCTTCGAGCTTGCTGAGCTGAAGTTTTTGGTGGGTACCTACATCATTCATATCGAAGTTTTTAGATTTGATGGCCCACTATGCTCGGTGCTTTAACTATATCGAAAGATAACACGTTTTCCAAAAAATGAGACGATATGGAGACATGCTTATGGGGGTCTTGAAGGTAGTGAGATATGCCCAAAGGGCATCGTTTAGCCTCTCAGACCAATCTTTCCTATTAGAGTGGACAGTCTTAGTCAGAATATTTTTGACTTCCCTATTGGATACCTCAACTTGACCACTAGTTTGTGGATGATAAGGAGTAACTATCTTATGAGTGATGGAATAGCGGCGGAGTGTGGCTAAGAAGTATTTATTTAGGAAGTGTATGCCACTGTTACTGATAATAGCTCATGAAAAACCAAATCGATTGAATATATTGGATTGAAGAAACTTGACCTGAACTTTGTGGCCAATCCACTTAGTTGCCACAGCTTCGACCCATTTGGACATATAATCCACCGCTACTAAGATGTACTCGTAGCCATGTGACAGTGGAAGGGTTTGATGCCCTAAACATTGAAGAGTTCGATAACAAGAATAGGGTTTAGGGGCATCATGTCTCGGGAGGAGATCGTGCCAGTTTGCTCGCAACGAAGGTAGGCTCAATAGAAGTTATGGGCATATTTAAATAGAGTGGGCCAGAAGAAACCAGATTGGAGGACTTTTGCTGCGGTCTTCTTTCCACTGAAGTGTCTTCTACGGGCAAGAGAGTGACAAAAGGTAAGAATGCTGGCTACCTTGGATTCGAGGACACATCTACAGATTACCTGGTCAAAGCAGTATTTGAGGAGTCTTGAATCTTTCGAAAAATAGTATTTGACTTGAGAGAAAAATCGATCCTTATTGACAGTGGACCAATGAGAAGGAATGCGTCCGACTGCCAAATAGTTGACAATGTTAGCATACCATGCGAGATGGGTGCCGGTGACTACAAAGAGTTGCTCGTCCAGAAATGAGTCTCGTAAAGGAGTGGAGTCACTAGATGGGGCAACTATAAGGCTGGAGAGGTGGTTAGCTATATAATTCTTGGGTCCCTTTTTATCTCGGATCTCTAAGTTAAATTCTTGTAAGAGAAGAATCCATCGGATGAGTCGGGGCTTAGTGTCCTTTTTGGATGGTAGGTGTCGAAGGGCAGCATGGTATGAGTAGATGATGACTTTCGAGCCTAGGAGATAAGACTTAAACTTGTCAAGTACGAAGACTACGGCCAGTAATTTCTTCTCGGTAGTGGTATAATTTAACTATGCATCAGTGAGGGTCTTACTGACATAGTAGATGGCATGAGGGAGACGATTGACACGCTGACTAAAGACAGCTCTTACGGTATAATCCGAAGCATCACACATGATCTCGAAAGGTAGTGACCAATCAGGTGACTGCATAATGGGTGCAGTGGACAAGGAGTCTCGGAGCTGCTCAAAAGATCGAAGGCAAGAGTCATCGAAGATGAAAGGTGCGTTCTTCGTGAGGAGATCGCAGAGTGGTTCAGAGATCTTGGAGAAGTCTTTTATGAATCTATGATAGAAGCCTGCATACACTAAGAAAGAACGGACCTGCCAAACAGATGCAGGGGGATGAAGTTCCGAGATGAGGTTAACTTTAGCCTTGTCAACTTCAATCCCCCTTTTGGACATGATAGGCCCCAGTACAATACCTTGTTGAATTGTAAACTGGCTCTTTTTCTAACTAAGTACAAGATTTGTCTCTATATATCGTTTGAATACCTTCGTCAAATTTTAGAGACAATCATCAAATGAGGACCCAAACACGGAGAAGTCGTCCATAAAGAATTCTAGAAAGTTCTCGACCATATCAGAGAAGATGGTCATCATACACCGTTGAAAAGTGGCGGGTGCATTACATAATCCAAAATGCATACGCCAATAGGTGAATGTGTCAAATGGACAGGTGAAGGTGGTCTTCTCCTGGTCCTTGGGATGTACGTGCACCTGGTTATACCCGGAGTAATCATTTAGGAAGCAAAAATAACTTTGAACCGCTAGACGCTTTAAGATCTGATCAATGAAGGGCAACGGGAAGTGGTCTTTCCTAGTGGTAGCATTCAACTTACGATAGTCAATAGAATCTTGCCAACCAGTCATGGTACGAGTGGGTATCAACTCTCCCTTATCATTTTGCACAACGGTGAGCTCGAATTTCTTATGAACAACTTGGGTTGAGCTCACCCACTTATTGTTAGAGATGGGGCAAATGATCCCCGCATCAAGCAATTTCACGACCTCCTTTAACACAACCTCTTTCATGTTTGGGTTGAGTCTTCGTTGCTTTTTTCGAGTCAATTTTGCATCGTCTTCGCAGTGGATTTGATGCATGCAGACAGAGGGGTCAATTCCTTTCAAGTCGGCGATTGACCATCCTATGGCTCCTTTATGGTTCTTACAAGTTGAGACTCTTGGTCAGAAGTCAAATCAGAGGCAATGATGGCGGATAAGGTGCTATTGGGCCTTAGGAATACATACTTGAGCGATGCCGGGAGTGGCTTTAGCTCAAGGTCTGGTGGTGAATCTAGAGAGGGCATAGCAGGGATGAAGGATAGAGGTGGTAGGGGCTCAAATCGAGACCTCCACGGTGGAGTGTCAAGATAGCTGATGGACTCGAGAAGAGAAGTGACCTCACTCATGGACTGCTCGACATCAAAGGTGTCAGCTCCAAAGTGTGCTAAACGCATCTCTAAAGGTTCGTCATCGAATATGAAGGGTAGTGCTGATTCGATGGTCTCTTCGATTACATCGATTGTAAAACAATCAGAGCGCTGTGGGGGCTGTTGAGAGGCATGAAAGATGTTTAAGTGCACTTTTATATTTTTGAAGGAGACATCCATCACTCATATGCGGCTCTTTATACAAGCGTTGGTCGTAGCCAAGAAAAAGTTGAGGATAATAAAGTTGATAGGAAAAAGGAACTTGTCAACTTTGACAAGTACGTCCTCAATGATGACTGGTCAGCTAACTGAAGCGTGACCAATGTCAGTTTGAGCTCTCCTAACCCAAACTACTCATACACTAAGTAGAGAAGAAGGTTGACACTAGCTCCCAAGTCGAGAAGGGCACGGTCGATCGAGTGATTGTCGATGACACAAGAAATGGTACGGGTCCTTGGGTGATGGTGTCGTGTCCTATGGCAGTGCTAACCTGCTCGGTGAGGAGGGCTTTCTTTAGAATGTTGGTTTTAGACTTACGCTTTTGGGTGAAAAGTTCTTTTAGAAATTTAGCGTAAGAAGAAACTTGGTTTATGGCATCGAGGAGTGGGAGATTAATCTTGACTTGCTTGAAGAGATCGGGCATATCTTCGAGTGCGGCTCCCCTTTTTTCGAAAGGTGGCGGCCTATCGAGGTGTGTAGGAAAAGGAGCACAAGGCTCGGACGGAGGCAGAACATGATCCATTAGTGGCTTGTGGGAGGATGCAGGAGGAAGTGGGGGTGTGTTAGCTCATGCTGATGGTGTAGGAGATGAGGAAGAAGGGTTGGTCTTGGAGCCATCAGACGGCTCCGAGTCACTAGGAACTGTGGGTGGTGCAGGCTTCTCGAGGCGAGTCTCAAGCTCTCGCCCATTTCTCAAGGTAATAACTACCTGAGCATGCTCGTGGAAGCCACTCGAAGAAGCTTACCGACTCTCCACAGCAAACTAACCTTTTAGATTAGTTACTGGTTGACTGGGGAGTTTGTTGTCCTCTCGTCGGCTCATAGCAGCAGCTAGCTGGCCTACATGTGTCTTGAGCTTCGCAATAGACTGAGAATGAGAGCTCAAAAGTTGAGTTCTTGTATCTAGTTCTTGCAAAGCCTTCAACACCTTATCCTCAAATGCAGTGTTTCGAGGTGGTAGTGGAGGTGCGGTTTGATGGACATGAGGTGGATTGGCTGGCCGACTGTAGCCTGGAGAAAAGGTTGATCTCGGTGGTGGTGCTGGCATGTTCCCCTAATTGGGTTGTCGCCAGGAGAAGTTTGGGTGATTCCTCCAGCCTGGGTTATAGGTATTCAAAAAAGGATCGTTATTCGGACGGGAGAAACCCTGGGTTGTATTGACCTGTTCTTGCACAAACTCGAGGTATTGCGTAGTAGATGGACAGTCGAATACAAAGTGGATAGGACTGGCGCACAATGCATATGGGCCTGAAAAGGTAGGGGATGGAGCTACAGGTACTGCGGTTGAACCATTGGACAAAAGCTAACTCAAGGTTTGTGTCAGGGTGGCAACTAGGTCGGGAGTTTGTGAAATCTCTTATATGCCTTAGGATTTTGAGGTGGAGGAAGCTATAGACTGATCAATGTGAGAAGCGGAGGCTTGGTGTTAGGAGTTTTCGCTCAAGCTTTTAAAAAGACTCCAAGCCTCATTCTCATTTTTCAACACATGAATGTTCCACCATAAGACGCGTCGATAAACTGATGGTGTTGAGGTGTTAACCCGTCATAGAAACACTGGACTTGTTTCCATTTAGGCACCTAATGATGAGAACAAGCTCTAACATGATCCTTAAGGCGTTTCTTGGTCTCGTAGAAGGTTTCGCCGTCGAGTTGAGTGAAACTCGTGATCGAACGTCTAATTTGGTTGGTTTTACCTATAGAAAAACATTTTTTAAGGAATTCCTGTTGAAGTTCAGCCCACGTAGTGATGGTGTTTGGTTCTAGAGAATTAAGCCAATGCTTGGCTTTATCTTTAAGGGAGAATGGGAATAGTTTCATTTTAAGGGCCTCGCCTGAGAAATTATTGATTTTTATTGTTGAGTAGATTTCTAGGAATTCATCTATGTGTTTGTACGGGTCCTCATTACCCAATCCATGGCAAGATGGGTGTATTTGAATGATGTTGGATTTGATTTCCTAGTGCGTGGTTCCAACCACAGGGGAATGGAGACAGAAAGGTGACACATACTCTGAAGGAGTGAAGTACTCAATCAAAGATTTGACTTGTGGGTCAACCTGATGTTGGTCTGCCATGGTAGTGGGTGCGGTGCATGATGTGAGTGAAGCTCATTAAGCCATCCAAAAAGTGCGTTCAATTTCAAAGTCAAAGGGAGTTAAAACTGGACAGATAGATCGGAGACCGAGTATGCACAAAAGAAATACTGGGGATGAGCTACAAGTCCCCTAAATTTAGTTTTCTCTGATAACAAAGACAAAATTTAAAACTCATAGTGCGTGGACAGAGATGATCCTCTTTGCTTGTCTTTGCACCTGTTTGTTCCAAACTTTTGTCGTCGTCGATCTTCGAAGAACCTGAAAAAGGAGGAATTGTAACTCACTACAATATTATAAGAACTAGAAAATCAAGAACAAAAATATTTAATGAATAAATCGTAGCCGTAGTTAAATCCCCGTTAACGGCACCAAAAAATTTAATTTGTATCGTACCGTACCAAAAATAATTATTTGAAACCTTATTTTAACTACTAACCTATCGGATAGTGGCTAACGTCCGGATATCGTCCACATGGATTTGAATGCGATTATAATTTATTTATAAATATTTTATTAATAATTTTATTCAAGAAAAAGGAGTTTGATTTGGGTTATGATTTTAATTAAACTAAAAAGCTAAGGCCCAGTTTGGTAATGTTTATGTTTTCTATTTTCTGTTTTTATTTTTAAATTTTTTGTAAATTGTACATAAAAACATGCTTGGTAATTATTTTTATTTTCAAAAAACTGTAAACAGTTTTCAAAGTTTACAAAATTCTTATAAACAGAAAAAATGTGTTTTCACTTGTTTTGTAAACACGTTTTAACTGTATCTTTTTTTTTACTACCTTCGACCATTACATCCGGCTATCGTCTCCGACTATCGCCTCCGACTACCACATTCGGCCACCCCCTCCGGCCACCACCTCCAACCATCGTCTCGACTTTTAACCCCCACATTTGACCACATTTGACCACCATCGCTAGCTCTTACTATCTTTCCGGCTAACACCACTAATCACCATTTCCAACTACTATATCCGACTACCATCGCTACATCTTGCTATCATCTTCGGTTAACACCCATGGTCACCACCATTTGGCCACCACCGCAGACCACCTGCTCCGACCATTGCCTCCGACCACCACTTTCGACCACCATCTATACCTCTTGCTATCATCACTAAATAACACCTCCGACCACCACCTCCAACCATTGTATTCATTCGCAACCTCCAACTAACACTTTCTAAACATTTATGTGTTAAACATGTTTTTATTTTTATTTTTTTATAAAAATAAAAAAACATATTTTTTGTTTTTTATAAACAAAAAAATAAAAAACTGTAAACGTTACCAAATGGTGCCTAAGAAATCAAAGTTTTAGAATCCTCCATAGCCACTAACTCTTAGTTTCATTCAAACTCTAGTTTATCTTTATTCGACTCAATCCAATCCTATTGCGACTACAAGACCGATATAGATTATCAAGAAGATAAGCTCGAATTCAAACCTTGCATACTCTATCTAAGCTTTTGGCACGGAATGTCTGGAGCACGTCCCGTCCTAACAAAATATAGAGTATCTCACGTTCGAATATCGAAGTATAGATCTAACAGTTATATGATTCATTTTCACAATAACAAAAAATAAAAACAAAACTAAATAATCGAATTAAAAACTTGTTGATCAAAATGTCAATGTCTCAAACCATACAACGAATTGAATCCAAAATAAAAAATAAACAAACGAGTTTAAACTACTCCTAAGAATAAGAACTAGGGATTCATCATCCCTTATAAACAGAAAAAGCTTAGCCGCTCATGTTGCGACTTGAAAGCATGAAAACTTGAAAAAGAACGAAGCCTCGAGCCTCCACCTTCGACTTCTTGACACGTCCCGAGCCTTCTAAATTAATTCCTAGTTTCCCTCAATCCTTTGTCTTCTGAAACCAGATATCCCCGAATAATGAACCTAGGCCACCTATTTATAGGTGAGCTTTCCGCCAACAGTTTCAGTCTTCGGTGCAACTCTACCTGCGCGCCTTGTCCGGGCATTGGATATTCCGTTCGGACGCTTTTATGTTTCATTCGGATGTTAGACTCTTTCGTCTGGACGCACTTCTTTTTGTCAATATTTTGTCCGGACATTCGTCATGACGTTTTCACCACAGTAGCTTTTTCGTTCGAACACGTTTCTCATTGGACCAATTCCATCTGGACACGAACTCGTCTATCTGGATGAAACTTATGTGGAAATCCCTATTTTGTCCCTAGTCTCCTTTTTGTCTTGTTTTACACCTTTTTCTTCTCTAAGTCCCTCCCAATGATGTTGACCAAAAGCACTACAAAACAATTTATTAAACATATTTTTGAGGCTTAACATAGTATATTTTGTGAAATTGGATTGACACTTTTACGTACCGATCAGTATGCGAAAAAGTGAAGATATGATGAAATTGGGACGTATAATGAGTTGCTTAGACATTGTAACTTGGAGATTTGGGAAGTTAGAGATAATTTTATGGTTTGATCTAAAGATTGGATAAAATTTGATAAAACCCTATGTTAAGTAATCAAATGATATTTAATTCATGGAGAATGGACAAAATTTGGGAGTTTGGGTCTTTCTTATTGGATATGCTTACATATGGATGGTTGAACTATGAAATTGGATAAATTCAAGGATTATTTGGATGATAAAGGTTTTAACTTAAATCTTGTTGGATTGGGAGGTTAAATTTATACTTTAATTGTGAAATTTAGAATATTGATCAAGAATCTAGTTAATTCGTGGTTTGTTAGTTTGGGCTTTGTTTAATTCTAGTGAAAGCGTTGAGATTTGGGCACTTGAATCATTATTTGGGTAGTATAACTTGTAACATGATACAATTTGAATTAATGGTGGAAATTACTACAAAATTAGAAGGTTTGCGGATTATTTGAAGTAAATTCCTAGTTTTTGTGGTTATGAAATATTAATTGGGTGAGAATGGAATTTAATGTTTGGTTTAAACTATAATAGAATTGTGCCTAACATGTATGCTATTATATAATGGATTTAAGATTAATTTTAGGATTACATAATAAAATTTGGATTAATACTTGGGTTAATTTGAGAATTTGGAGATTTACTAATGTGAAGCTAAATTCATTGCGTAAGTTAAAGATTTGATAGATTCTGAATGTAAATCATTGTGAGCTCCTGACCCATTTATTTTTCAGTATTTTTGACGTGTAGTTTTCCATTTTTATTAGTGCATGTTTATATGTATTTTATGCATGATCGGGCTTAGATATGCATGTGAGGTTGGTTTTCAGAGCCGTTAAGCGATGTGTGAAGTTAAAACAAAAAAAAAATATTTTCATGGTCTATAAATATCTAGCCTTAGATATTTTGGTTGAGATATTTTCCAAAACTTACAAGCTACGTTTTGTTTTTTCAAATGAAACTTCTACCTTATCTCTAACTTCTTGGGGGCCCGGGGTTTTGTTTTTGACGATCTGATAGTTGATCCTTGTTATCGGCACCGAGGGCTACGTGTTCATCTGGACGGTATCTCATTTTGACGAGGTTTATTTTTTGAGGCGTCGAGTTTTTGACTCAACGAGTTAGGATCCTAGACTCTCATGTCCTAAAAAGGGTACTACGTATAATTGTATGTGTTTTTACTATTTTAAAATGCATGAAAAGTTGGTTTATGTTTTGAAAAGTTGGGTTTTGGTACAAAATCATTTTTGGTTGGATGAAACGGGTTTTGAGATATTTCTTTCCGTGTTTCTTTGTGGTTTGGGCTTGTTTATGTCCGAGGGTATCAAAAGAGAGTTTGGATGCTTCAATTTTAGGGTTAAAAGCTAATTCCCATAGTTAGGGTTCGTTCCCGCCATGGTCTAATCGACTGGACTGGGTAATCCAGTCGACTGGGTGGACAATGTGGTCTTCAGTCGACTAGATGGAGCAATTCAGTCGACTACTCTCCCTCCAGTAGCTTTTCAGTCGACTGAATTATGGGGTTCAGTCAACTGAACATCTGATAGGGTTGTTTTTTGTTTTATTCCTTGTTTTGGTGGTTGTGGTGGGGCCGTGGTGGTCTGTTTCTTTGGTTGTCATTCTTCGGGGATGACATGGCTAGTTAGATGAGAGGTGTTGGTGCATGGTTAGATGTGTGGTGTTGGTGCGTGGTTGTGTGCGTAGTGTTTGTACATCGTTGGGTGCAGGACGTGTTTGGGTCCGAAGTTCTTTTTCTAAAAAGGAGGGGTTTTGAAAAAAGATGGTGTTTTGTGAAAACGTTTGTGGAAATTGTACTGTGGGAGGTTTTGGGTTGGCCTTCGGGTTAGGTTTTATTTTGTAGATTGTTTGTCGTCCGGGTGAGTGGACATCGAGTTGTGTGGCATGTGATGTCGTGTCGAGTTGTGTGGCATGTGATGTCGTGTCGAGTTGTGTGGCCTGTGATGTCATATCGAGCTATGTGGCACATGATGTCGTTATGTGAAATGTAGTGTCGTATGTGGTTTAGTGCATTTTAAAACTCTAGTTTTACTCTTGCATATTGAGGGACAAAAATGTGGTTCTCATGTATATAAAACTATGGTTTTATTCACATGTGTGTGTGTGGTTGATATTGGACGAAAGTGTGGTATGATACACATTAACTTTGGCTAACAATTGATGAAAATGTGGTCCGATAAACGTTAACTCTGGTTGATGATGTGTGTATGTGGTAATCTAAGGGACGAAAATGTGGTCTTGAGGATGCATGTGTTACGTGTGTTGCACCGGTTGCGTGTGTTGTGTGTGTTACACGGGTTACAGGTGTAGCGGGTGCTGCGTGGGCTTTATGTGTGCATATGTTGCGTGGGTTGCGTGAGTCATGGTGATGGTTGCATGTGTTGCGTTGCATGGATGGCACGTGTTGCGTGGTGAGGGTTGTATGTGTTGCGTTGTGTGTGAGGCTCGTGAGAGTCGGGGCTCGTAAGAGTCGATGATTGCATGTGAAGCATTGTAGTATATATGTATATATATCAAACTATTTTCCTTCGAGGCTCGTGTGAGTCGAAAAATCTTTCATCTTTTTGCATTACATTTGATCCTATAGAACTTATTTTTGAGGCTTGGACGAGTCGTAACATACATATCACTCTGCTAGCATGTTTAGTTTTTATTTCATGTTTGTCTAATTTTTGTTGAGCTTTGACTCATGGTGTAGGATTTAAAATATTTTTCAGGTGCATATAATCACGCAAGTTGAACGAGAGCAACCGGTTGGGGCGATAGACTTATAGTCTTATCTTTTTGTTTGGTTTGGATCATGTATGTTTTACATGTTTTGGTTTTAGACCATGTACTATATGCCCGAGGGCAATATATAGAATGCATGTATGCTTTTTATCTTGAGAGTGAAACATCAAGTTGGGTGTTATATACGGTGTTTCGTTTGCCCGGGGTTAGGGGGCGTGACAGAATGGTATCAAAGCTCTGGGTTCAAATATCTAAGAGCCATGGAAAGAGGGTGCATCACCTTGTGAGGTTGATTGCGTGTGCTTGTTGTATGTGTTTAGATGTTTCTATGACATGAGCATGTGAATGATATGTATATGTGAGTAAGGGGGTTGAACCTTAGGATTGATCAGTCTTGCCTTCGGGCGTTTAGGTTAACAAGCTTGGAAGCTAAGTTAGAAATGCATTTGGCTGATGTCTTTTCTGGCAAGCAATCTATGTAGGTTATCCAAATTGGAGTGTCACTTTTGTCGGTTCTCCTCAGTATGTGTGATGAGTTTGCATGATCGTAAGTGATTATGTGTTAGCATGATTTTGTGGTTAATGTTTAGGTAGATGTGATGTGCTGCATCTTAGATTTTTTGTTCCTTTCATATAGACGTGAAGTATGCATGGAGAGGACGAGGCCGTGGTTGAGACTGTGGTCGTAGTTTTGGCCAAGGGGATATGCTGATCCCTGATGCTAGGGACGCAAATGCTCCCCAAGGACCGATTGGCATGATAGAGTTGCTGCATACGATAATAGGTTCTTTCGGTCAGTTGGTTACGGCGACTAGGGGGAGAGAGAGAGAACCCGAGTCGAGGGCAACGGTTGCGATGCGAGAGTTCAGGCATCTTGACCCTCCTAGCTTTGCTAGGGATTCTGATCCTATGATAACTACAGAATGGTTGGAATTGGTGACCCAGATCCTTGATACATTACAAATAGGTGAGGAAGTTCTGTGGGTTTTTTTGCTGCTTTCCAGTTGAGAGGGGACACCTATAAGTGGTGGAAATATGCTTGGAATACCGTGGAGGGCACGTGGGCAGCTTTCACGGGGGTTTTTATGAAGATATATTTCTTTTATACATAAACTGCATATCCTTGAAGAGGGTGAGGCTGTGGTTTGGGTCTTGGATTTGCGACTCGGTTGCTGTTGGTTGTTGAGAGGTAAGGTTGTGAGTTGAGTGTTGACGCTTGGTGCATAGTGAAACTCGTTGGTGAGTTGGGGTTAGCCACGTGAGGTTGGTCTTGGTTGGTAAACTGTTGAGTGTTTGTATAAGTAGAGTTTTATTTAGGTGTAGTTGAAGCATGGTTAGTGGCTTGATTTTGGTAGATGGCTCCTCTTGAGAGTATGCTACTGGAAGTTAAAGTTGTGTTATGGATGGCCTTGTGAGTAGGGGTGATGGGGCGTCGGAGACCCTGGAAAATTAGTTGTTATGATTGGATTTGTTGATAGTGGTAATCCCTTTTGGTTAAGGTTTGGTGTACGTGGTTTTGGCCATGTAACAGATTAAATATGTCATGAGCCGTGTACTTGAGATGGGGGTATAGACAGGAACATAGTGGATGCGGGCATAGTAATCCTTAACTGGGCGTATGTTGAAATGGCAGAACATAAGTGGTTTTGGGAATATCCCTTGTTGGTAGTCAGAGTAGTATTTGATGACTTTGGACGTTGTATACCTTATTGAGGTTTGAGAATTGAGTCACGAGTGTATAAGCTCGAAGAGATGGGGACGAGTATGAGTTGTAGATATGCTGGAATGAGTATGGGTCGCGGCGGTGTTGGAATGTGTAAGGGTTCAGGTTACGGTTCTAACATGTGGTGAGTATCAGTTCTGTAAGATTCCTACAAGAATACAGGCCCGTGATTTGGTCGTTATCCTTGTGATTGGGAGATCGTGTTTGGAAACTGTGTTGGGTGCATAAGGTTTGAAAGGACCGTAGAAGGATTCGATAGTGTGGTTGGCTTAGTGCTGAGATGGTGTATCTTGAGTGTGATATGTCTGGGGGTTGGTTATGTTCGACGTTAGGTTCAGAGGTGGGTATGTTGCTTGCCCATGGGAATGAAGTGTGGAGTAATAAGGTTCATTAGTGTACCGTGTGGTTTGGGTGGCCTGGGGTGATAGGCAAGAAATCATGGGTTAAGATGCCTATGATCGATGGGTGCTCGGGAAGTGGAAGTGTGGGAGGCGTCTGCATGGTCGTGGGAGTTATTAATAACTTTGGATGAAAGGTCTCAGGACTGGACTTCCTTTGTTTGGTGCCGTGCGCTTTCTATGTGAGTTGCTTACATAGCGGGCTCGAGGCCGTGACATGGCTGTGGTTTGCCTAGTGGGATTTAGATTAGTGAAGCATAACCTTGTGAAGTGAGGTCTTGGCGTGATGGGAATGTTTGCATTGTGTCTCCGTGTATGATTGGTGACGTGCTTATAGTCCTCTGGGATGTGTTATGCGAGATTTGAGGATTGATGGTGTTCGTGTGTGTGCGAATGAGGCCTGAGAGTTGAGAGCTTAGTGTAGCAGATGATCTGAGTATCGTGATCGGTTTCAACAACAGTTGTTTGACTATGGCCGATGTGGCCTCAAGGTAAGATTTACAGAGTTCTTTGGGGGCCAAGTGTTTATGGGTACTTGGAGTACGTTGAGGTTGGGTCATAGTTTCTGGTTAGCCATTTCTTTCTCAGGAAGAAGATACAGTTGTCTTGCGAACAGTTGTGGTGTGCGAATTGTTCCACCTTGGTTAAGTGTAACATTTGGGATTGTTGGTTGATTCTTGGTCCAGTTGTTTCAGAGCGATGGGAGTCTCCGTGGATTAATATCTATGTTGCGTTCCATGAGTTTGTGTCTAGGGAATTGGTACTACCGACATCATTTGATTGGAGGACTGAGTTCCTCGTGGGTTTTTTAGGTAGAGTTTGTTTGCTCTACCGTGTGAATGTAAGTGTGTAGGGTTGTGTTTCATGTGAGATCGGGTTGATAGACCAGGAATATTTGTCCTTGATGATGAGAGAGTTACTGTTGAGACGTAGAGTCCTTTTTAGTAGTGATCAACTGAGACTCGTTAGCCGTTGTGTGCAGCTTGTTCTACGTTGTGTGGGTATAGTTGTACCTCTAGCTCTTGGCAGAGTGAAAATTTTGTTAGAATCTTGCGGTTGGGATATTCACGTGGTGGGTTTCTGATAAACTTTTGTGAGTCTGGATTTATGTTCTGTTTAGGGCTTTCAACTACTCAGAGTTCTTAGAGTCAAGGAGTAGTTGTCGACCATGGTAAGTATTGTGTTTAGGCGTAACCGTTTGTTCAGATGGTGGTTCCGAGAATGTGGTAAGGTATGAGTCAGGAATGATTCGATGTTTGAGAAGCCGTAGTTGGTATGGAATGTCGAGACTGACGTGATTATCTGGTTTGGAATGGAAGGGCCGTGATGAGTTCTGTATAAGAAGAAATCGCTAAGTGTGAGAGATAAGTCTTGGTTGGTTACTTAACGGATAAGTCTTGGGCTTGAGCATTCTACCATTGTGGATTCAAGGGATCAATGTATGCGTTATGAGTTTGGGGTTGATGTCGAATAACGGTGATCATGTTTGATTTGAAGTTGATCTGTAAACTTAGAATCAGTGATTTGATGGCGTGACGTTGAGTTGTGTAGTGAAGTGCTATTGCACGAGAGATATGATTGGGTTTGTGTAGGTTAGTGGATACCTATGAAATGTTCCATCTGCGTGGTGTATTTAGTATAAGTGACTCGTTGGGGTCAGGTGACTGTGTTGATTTTGTGACTGTGATGCCGGGTTTGTTTTCGGTTGTGTAAAATATTGTCTTGGCCAATGGTGTGACACCTAGTGTTTCTCCAGAGTGAGAATTATGGTTTGTGATGGAAGATCGAATAGAGGATGAAGGTTTATATGAAGTGCATTTTTTTGTATTCTAGGTGAATTGAATGAGTTTTTCTACGGAATCGGGTGTTTGTGTTTTTGCTGGTGGATGAGTGTCTTGTTAGCTTCAGTGACGGCGTTGTTAGCATCAGTAGGATAGCAAGGTGGTATTAAACTGGGTGGTCATCAGTTGATCGTCAAAACTTGAGTAAGATTTGTGTGTGGAACATGTGAATTCGTGTGACCGATGTCGGAGTTCGACGTCGTGTGCTTGGACTCACAAAGTTAGTCCTTGGTGTGCATTGTGATGTGTAATTTAGCCAGTATGTGGCAGTGAGAACGGGGGTGGTAGTCTCTATGTCCTAGAGTAGAGAGTGTTTGGGACCAGGTTCCATGGTGGATTGGTCTCGTGTTATGTTATTATCACTGGAGTGGATTATGTTCAATGAGAGTTGTGCCTCGAGGTTTGGCAGTGTGAGTTGGATTTTAACCCGATGTTTTATGGATTATAGTAGTGTCAGTGGGACATTGCGCTCGTGAGCAATCTATATGGCGGTATATTCTTGAAAGACGTGTTTACGTCGTGTGACGACAGTCTTGGAATTATAGTTGCCGAGGCATTTTTGCTGTTGTGCGGTGTTGCTGGGTTTGCATCAGAGATTGTTGATGGTTGATGGGGTGGTGTTTGACTTGAGATTCAATGTTGAATTTCGGGAACAAAATTCCTTTAAGGGGGGAGAGTTGTGAGATCCCGACCTGTTTTATTTTAAAATGATTAAGGATTGATGGGAGTATGAATTAAAACTTGATCTTGGTGATGTTTTAGTTGAGTATTTTGAGCTTGGATACGCATGAAAGATATGTTCAGGGGAGAAAATGAGGTTCTAACAAATGTTCAGACAAAAATATGTGAAAAGTATGTGAAGAAAAGTGACATATCTTTACTAATTTGATCATAACTTTTTGTACAAGATGAATTTTGGTATGAGGTTTGAACCATTGGAAATTAGACTTCTAGGGCTTTAGTTTGAGCGTAAGAATGACCCTATTCGGAGTTTGGATGAAGGAGATGTGCTCATTTGAAGTTGGGATAGCAGTGTAGTGGAATGGGGGAAACGATCGAGTGGTCAAAAGACTGATCGATCAGTCAGTTCGGGCAAACTGCTTTAAGGGCAGTGGGTTGCTTGGGTTTTGTGCATTGCATGTTTTGTAAGCTTCCTCTTCTCTCTCTTCAAACCCAAAACCAAAAGCTTTGCCTTCTCTCTAGGTTTTAGGTGTGTTCGGGTTCAGATCTTGGTGATTGGAGAGTGGATCCTTAATGTACTCGTCGTGGGCTTCACATATATCCGAACGGAATCGTGTTTCGGCGACTTCGGTTTTTTGTCAGTTGATAAAGCTTTGAGTTTGTAGCTCTATGAGATAGGATTCTAGACTCTGATATCTTAAAGGGGTGTTACGTGAAATTTTATGCATTTTTATCGTTTTAAAAAGCATGAATGGTTGATCTTTGTGTTTAAACCATGTTTGTTGGAAAAAAAGCATGTTTTGTATTTGTTGTGGTTTATTACAAAGTTGGTGGACGTGTGGGTGTCCGTGGTTTTCAAAAAATAAGGTTTTAAAAATGGAGAGGTTCAAGTAAAAGTTATGAAAACCTAATTTTGGAGGTTTTGAGCTAATCCTTGGGGTTGAGCCTTGTTTTATTGTTCGTTAGTGTCCATGGTTTGGTGGATGACGTTGTTATGTGAATGTGATGTTTGTACATAGCTGTGTGCGTACAAACCTTAGTTCATTCATGCATTAGTTGGGGCGGATATTGGTTTCTCGGTGAAAGCTTGTAAAGATGCATTAGTTGGGGAAAATTTTGGTCGCTCGGTGAAAGCTCGTAAAGATGCATAATGAGGGGTGGATTTTGGTCCTACGGTGAATGCCCGTGAAGATGCATGTATTGCGTGTGAATCATTGTGAGTTATATAAAACCGTTTTCGAGGCTCATGTGAGTCGGAATATTCATATTATTATGTTGGCATGCTTTGCTTTTATTTCATGCTAGTCTGTTTCTATTGGGTTTCGGCTCATGGTGTGAAATTTTAAAAACTTTTTTTAGGTGAACGTGGTCAAATAGATTGATCTAGAGGTGCTCGGAGATGGTTGAAGACAAGACTCTTTAGTTTTGTACTCGTTAGATAGTTTATACCGTTTGTATATGGATCATGTTTTGATATGACATGTTTTAAATTTGAAGGCATGTGTAATGTAATTCTTATGGCCGTAGAGCCGATGTAAGCATGCTATATGTTTACGAGAAAGTCCTTGGGTTGGTTGTTGTTTCCCGTAGTTTATTATTACGATTTTTGTTGGCCTAACTAGTTTTCAATGACCGTTTTGATGATAACAAATCTAAGTATCTAATTTTGCAAATTGAGATTGTTTATAAGAAATATATGCTTAGCACAATCAAAGGTACAAAGTGGAAGCCATGAAGCAAAATTCAAATCAAACACTTTGACTACAAGGTTTTGGAGCAAATTGAAGAATTGAAGACTAAGTTTTAAATTTCATTTTTAGGATCTATGTAAATTCACATTTCTCATGGATATATCTTTTGAAGCTCATAGGATTCCTAAAAGTTTATGAAAAATATTTTCTTAAACAAAGAAGTGATCAAAAACATTTTCCAAGTTAAAAGTTCTAATCTTTCCAAAGTTCAGTCGATTAATGCATTGCATTTAGACGACTGAAACTGGTCTGCCAAACGAGAAACTAAATTCAAATCAGCCCAGTCAACTGACCCACAGGTCTCAGTTGACTGAATGAACCACCTTAGTCGACTGAATATGCAAATTGTCCCGTCCTAAACTCTGGGTCACGTGAAACACCCACAAGCAACCAACCCGAGAATACACTCTCAAATTAAACCATGCATGCATTGTATATAATCGCCAAACGGCTTACATTACACGGTTTCAACACTGGAAAAACATGTATACATACATGAAATAAAAAGAACAAAAAGGAAGACTATAGCTCTTCTACCTCTCAAACCAACCCCGGATCAACCTGCGTGACCGGTACCTGAAGAAAAACAAATTTCATACCGTGAGCCAAAGCTCAGCAGATACTAGACAACACATGCAATATAAGCTAAACATGCTAGGAAAATGAGGTACAGTTTTAGACTCTCTTTCAAGCCTTTAAAACAATTTTCACATGCAAACGGGAAAGCGAGGATACAAATCATCTTTTGACTCACTCACAAGAGCCCTGAAAGCAATTGAAAAAGGGTTTTTAGATCGCGATTCTCACGACTCTTAAAAATAAATTGAAATTGGTTTTATCCATCCCACAATACAGTAAATGCAATCCACGATACATACAACCGGCCCTCACACGCTACAACCACAATCCTAACAACTGGCCCTCACACGCCACAACCACAATCCTAACACTGAGTAAAGATCCGAACTCAAATACACCTTCCCGTGGTAAAACCGTACACTGCGGGGTAAAACCATAGACCATGGGGTAATACTGCAAACCACGGAGTAAAACCGCATACTTGACCGTAAGCCACGGGATGAAACTGTCAACCACAGATTATACCACGGGATAAGACCGCATACCACGGGATAAGACCGCATATTATAGGATAAAACTGAACACTACAGGATAATACTGAACATTACGGGATAACACCGAATCACCACATGCATACTAAACCAGGGTTTAAATGCATAAAGCTACGTACTATCACTACGTTACACAAAACACGTCACATGCTACACACGCGACTCACACCGCACCTACAACCCACGCAACATGCATCACATGCATCCATTCTTCATATTCCACATAACCATGCCTATAAAACTTCTGAGTTTTAAAGCATGCAACCACGGTATATGTAACGATACCAAAATCATATAATCCACTTACATAATCCGTACATAAATAAACAGTTATAAATGGACATAAGCATGTGTAACAATACATCACGACGCCACCCATCAAAACATCACCCGAACAACCCGTCCACACACCGGGACAACCAACACCTAATCTAGAGGCCAACACCTAAACCTCCCACAGAATGGTTCTTACCAAACCCACCTTTAAATCGAACCACGGACCCACACGTTCCGCACATAACCAGCACACACACAACCATGTCACAACACCTAAAACCAACCATGCATGTCACACCCGAGGATGGCACCACAAAAACACCCGAGGCCACGACACAACCCCCGAAACCACAACACGACCAACCGAACCCCAAAAAGGATCCAATGGTATTTTAATTTATTAATCCCATAACCAATCAATTGAATACCATTGAAACCCAATCGGAACCAAGAACCAACCACCAAACCACCAACACAAAACTGCCCACGTCCAATTGACTGAACAACGCACTGGAAAGGCCCAAAAATGCCCAAACACATTGTCCAGTCGACTGACCCTCACGGTCCAGTTGACTGAACCCAAGATCCCAAGCCCCAGTCAACTGACCCCACGGTTTAGTCGACTGAGTTGAGGCGAAAATAGGTTCTGAGCGACCAGTTTGGCTCTCCAATCCTCGAATCAATGCCTCCAAATACCCATCCAACACCCTCGAACATACACACGCCCAAGCCTAACACCAAAACCACGAAAGAAACACCCGACACCCGATTTTATCCACCGAAATCGCTGAAAAATAGTTTTAAACCCAAAAACCCAACTTGAAACAAACTCAGATTTACAGCAATCTAACCGTTAAAAACACACACGACCACACACAGCATCCTTATAAGACATGAGAGTCTAGGATTCTATCTCGATGAATTAAAAACTCGATATCTCGTACCACGTGCAAAACTGAGTTTCGCCGGAATGAAAATTTATCCAGATGAACGCGTAGCCCACCGTGCCAATAACAAGGATCGACAGTTGGATCGTTGAAAATTGAGCCTCGGGCCCCCGAGAAGTTGGAGAGAAGGCAGAGAGAAAAAGAAAACTTATTGGAGAAGTTTTGAAAATATTTTTTGAAAATATCTAACTCCAGATGTTTATAGACCTCCAAAATAATTTTTTTAAAATTTTTTCAAAATTTGCACCACAACGTCCCACGACCCCAAGAACCAACCCCGCATGCATATCTAACCCCGATCATGCATCTAAAAAGTATTTAAACATGCTATCACATAAACACGAAACGCGCGTCGAAAAATGCCGAAAAAAGAAAATAGGTTTGGGTCTCACAACTCTACCCCCCTTAAAGAAATTTTGCCCCTAAAATTCAACTTTAGGTCAAAACAACAAATCGTCGATCGCAATCGACACAGGCATACGAGATGGTCAGCCAAACCATTCATAGGATATCGTCAAACAAGGTCAGGCATCCTAAACAATGGATAACTATCTTAACGACACGAGTTCTACAACTCACCCCAACCTCACCTCATCACTAGCTACTGCCTCAACGCAGCATACCACCCACGGAACCCCTCACCAACACCCAAACAGATGCAAGAAAGGAACTGGCCCAAAGCTTGCATACTCATAAAGTACCTTTGCTCACTGAAGGCATATCTGCATCATCTAGCACAACCAGTTCCTTGGAAGAACTAGGAGCTATAAGTGCATACGCTCGGGAAAATGTCGCTATGCCCTGTCCGGCATAACTCGGCGCTGTCGGCTACCGTACCGACTGAACTGATGTATTCCCACATGCCATTCAGGAAGTTTGAACTGCAGGATACTGCTGTAGCTCTTGCACATACGAACCCTCTGGTGTGCCCACTGTACTCGGCGCACCCTCTCTCTGGGGATAAGTCCTACGAATAAGTCCCGTCAGAACACATCTATAACAAGTCAGCAGCTCCGTCCCCTACGACTGATCCGGTATGAAACTCTGAGCCTGCCTCAATTGTGGGTCCCGGTACTGCCTCGGCTGTGGGCAATTTGGCACACGATGCCCCTGCTGTCCACATTGATAACATCTTACCTCCCTCTGCTTTGGCCTCCCTGACGAAGCCATTGATGGTGCTATTGTACAGAACTGCTGTGGTCCAGATGGATGAAAGCTAGGACCAGAGGACCTCTGCCTCTTGCTAGAACGCCCACCTGTCTACACCTCTGTCCCACCCTGAGGTGTCCTGGCCTCCCTAGAAGCTCGAATCTCAGTCATAGTGTTCTCCACCCTCGCTGCTGCCTCCCCCAGCTCTGTGAATACATGAAGTCCCATTGCGACCACACGATCCCTAATCACCAGCCTCAAGCCCCGCTCAAACCTCATAGATCGTAGCTCGTCTGTGCTCACCAACTCCGGTGCAAACTGGGACAAACTCGTAAACTTGGCCTCGTACTGCATGACATCCATCACCCCCTAGGTAAAAGTGTAGAACTCCTCCCTGTACAAATCCCTCTTCGAAGCCGGGAAGTATTTCTCCAAAAATACTCCTGTAAAGGCTGCCCATGTAACTCCCACAATGGTCCTGGCATATTTACACCACGCTTGAGCAGCACCCCTCAGCTGGAAGGTAGCAAAAGAAACCCACAACTCGTCCTCCTCAATATACAATGTGTCCAGGATTCGAGTCACCAACTCCAGCCACTCTTTCGCCATAATAGGATCAGGATCTCCCGCAAAAGTAGGTGGATCCATGTGTCTGAACTCCCGCATCGCTACTGTAGCCCTTGCCTCAGGTACTCCCTCTCTCTCCCTAATGGTCTCACCTCTAGCCAACTGCTGGATAGAGATCACCAGCACACGCAACAACTCCGTCACGTCCATCGGTCCGAGGGGAGCATTTGCATCCCCAGCATCAGGGATATGAACATCCCCTTGGCCAACACCACGGCCACAGCCACGACCACAGCCTCGCCCTCGTCTTGCAGACATCGCGTCTATATAAAAAAGATAGAACATGAGATGCAACACATAGCATAAACCACACAAGCATGCTAACACATAGCCACATAGGTTCATGCTAAACAAAATCCCACATACTGAGGAGAACCAACAGGAATGACACGTCAATCTGGATAACCTACTCAGATTCTCCGCTAGAAATCACGTCAGCTAAATGTGTTTCTAACTTGACTCCCAAGTTTGTTAATCCAAACGCCCAAAGGCAGGACTAATCAATCCCACAGTTCAACCCCTATGCTCACATATACACATCATTCATGAATAACCCGCATGCTATCACGTTCATGTTATCAAAACATCTAAACACATGCAGTCAAGCACACACAATCAACCTCACACGGGATACACCCTCTTCCCACGGCTCTTAGGTATTCGAACCCAGAGCTCTGATACCAAGCTGTCACGCCCCAAATTCTAGGTCACGTGAAACACCCACAAATAACCAACCAGAGAATACACTATCAAATTAAACCATAAATGCATTGTATATAATCACCAAACGACTTACATTATATGGTTCCAACACCGAAAAAACATGTATACATACATGAAATAGAAGGAACAAAAAGAAAGACTATAGCTCTTCCACCTTTGCAGCCAACCCCGGATCAACCTGCGTGACCGGTACCTGAAGAAAAATAAATTCCATACCGTGAGCCAAAGCTCAGCAGATACTAGACAACACATGCAATATAAGCTAAATATGCTAGGAAAACAAGGTGCAATTTTAGACTCTCATTCAAGCCATTAAAATAATTTTCACATGCAAACGGAAAAGCAAGGATACAAACCATCTTTTGACTCACTCACAAGAGCCTTGAAAGCAGTTAAAAAAAGGTTTTTAGATCGCGATTCACATGACTCTTAAAAATAATTTGAAATTAGTTTTATTCGTCCCACAATGTAGTACATGCAATCCATGATACATACAACTGGCCCTCACACACCGCAACCACAATCCTAACAACCGGTCCTCACATGCCGCAGCCACAGTCCTAATACTGAGATAAAGATATGAACTCAAATACACATTCCCGTGATAAAATCGTATACTATGGGGTAAAACCATAGACACGGGATAAAATCGCAAACCACAGAGTAAAACCGCATACTTGACCATTACCCACGAGATGAACCGCCGACCACAGATTATGCCACGGGATAAGATCGCATACCATGGAATAAGACCGCATATTACAGGATAAAACTGAATACTACAAGATAATAATGAACATTACGGGGTAACACCGAACACTATGGGATAACACCGAATCACCGCATGCATACTAAACCAGGGTTTAAATGCATAAAATCACGTACTATCACTACGTTACACAAATCACGTCACATGCTACACACGTGACTCACACCGCACCTACAACCCATGCAACATGCATCACATGTATCCATTCCTCATATTCCACATAACCATGCTTATAAAACTTCTGAGTTTTAAAGCATGCAACCACGGTATACGTAACGATACCAAAACCATGTAATTCACTTACATAATTCGTACATAAATAAACAGTTATAAATGCACATAAACATGTATAACAATACATCACGATGCCACCCATCAGAACATCACCTGAACGGCCAGTTCACACACCGGGACAACCAACACCTAACCCAGAGGCCAACACCTGAACCTCCCACAGAATGGTTCTTACCAAACCCACCTTTAAACCGAACCGCGGACCCACACGTCCCGCACACAACCGTGCCACAACACCCAAAACCAACCATGCACGTCACACCCGAGGAGGGCACCACAAAAACACCCGATGCCACGACACAACCCCCGAAACCACAACATGACCAACTGAACCCCAAAAAGGATCCAATGGTATTTCAATTAATTAATCCTACAACCAATCAATTGAATACCATTGAAACCCAATCGAAAACTAAGAACCAACCACCAACACAGAACCGCCCAGGTCCAATCGACTAAACAACACACTAGAAAGGCCCAAAAATGCCCAAACACACTGTCCAATCGACTGACCCTCACGGTTCGGTCGACTGAACCCAAGGACCCAAGCTCCAGTCGACTGACTTCACGGTCCAGTCAACTGAGCTGAGGCGGAAATAGATTCTATGCTTCGGGTTTGGCTCTCAAATTCTCGAATCAACACCTCCAAACACCCATCCAACACCCTCGGACATACACACGACCAAGCCTAACACCAAAACTGTGAGACCCTGACCCGTCTTTTTTTTTTTTGACGTTTTTCGATGGGCGTTTAGCGTTTTTGCTTTAGCATGTTTTAAATGATTTTAGATGCATGATCGGGGTTAGATATGCGTGCGAGATTGGTTCCTGAGGCCGTGGGATGTTGCAGCACGAATTTTAAAAAAAAATTAGAAAAAGATATTTTGGAGGCCTATAAATATCTGGAGTTAGATATTTTTAAAATTTCACCGCTATGTTTTCTTTTAATTGAAGTCACGGAGAGGGTGTTAGTCATTTCATGAGGGGTGTTGGTGCACGGTTCAGCGCATAATGGTTGGTGCATCGTTGGGTGCGAGACGTGTTAGGTCCGGTGTTTTTTCTAGAGATGGGGTTTTGGTGAGAACCGTTTTGTGGGAGGTTTGTGTTGGCCTTTGGTTTGGTCGTATTCTGTAGGTTTGTTGTTTGTGTTGGGCGCGTGTGGACGTCGTGGGTTTGTGTTGGGCGTGTGTGGGTGTCGTGGGTTTGTGTTGGGTGTAAGACGTGCATGGTTAGATGCGGGTTTTTGGTGCACGGTTATGTGCGTGGTGGTTCATGCATCATTGCGTGCGGGGTTTTGGTTTTGTTTCTCGATTTGGGTTTCCTCCCAGTGTTAATCGCTCGAGCGGTGGTTGTGCACTCGAGCGGGTTGGTGGCCGAGAGTTGGGTTGGTGGGTGACTGCTCGAGCGGTGGTTGTGCGCTCGAGCGGGGTTGTGGCAGTGTGCTATGTCGGTAGAGGACTGCTCGAGCGATGGTTGAGCGCTCGAGCGCTTGGGCTGTGTTTATCTTCAGGTTAGGTTTTGCTTTTCTGTATCGTTGGTTGTCCCGGTGAGTGGACAAATCGTTCGGGTGAGCGGATGACGGGTATGTGGCAGGTGATGTCGTGATGGGTTATGTGACGGGTGGCGTCATGATGTGAGATTATATATGGCTGTGTACATTTATAACTGGCTATGTTCATTTATAACTGTTTATTTATGTACGAATTATGTAAGTGGATTACATGTTTTGGTATCGTTACGTGTACCGTGATTGCATGCTTTAAAACTCAGACGTTTTATAGGCATGATTATGTGGAATATGAGGAATGGATGCATGTGATGCATGTTGCATGAATTGAAGGTGTTGTGTGAGTCGCGTGTGTAGCATGTGACGTGATTTGTGAAACGTAGTGGTAGTGCATGATTTTATGCATTTAAATCATGATTAGGTTATGCATAGGTGTATGGGATGAGATAGACGAACATGTGGTTCTGTGAATGTTAGCTCTAGTTGACGATACATATGTTGGGGCGTATATTGGTCATACGGTGAAAGTCTGTAAAGATGCATATATTGGGCAGCGGCCCATCGGTGAAAGTCAGAAAAGACGTGTTAATTGGGCAGCGACCCATCGGTGAAAGTCCAAAAAGGCGTGTTAATTGGGCAGAGGTCCATCTGTGAAAGTTTGAGAAGATGCATGTGTTGTGTGTGTTGCATGGGTTGCGTGCGTTGTAGGTGTTGCACGGGTGGCGTGCGTTGTGTGTGAGTGTGTGCGCTCTGTCGGCTGAAACGAGGTCCTGACGAGGCACGTGGGCATGTATTGCATATTGGGACGGATATACCAATTTTCTTTAAAATGTATTATCGGCCTGCGGGAGTCGAAATACTGTATTAACGGCCTGCGAAAGTCAGAATACTCAAATCGTTTTCAAGGCTCTGATGAGTCGAAAAATAGTTTTTATCCTCGCTTTCCCATTGCTTGTGAAATTTATTTTCAATGGCTCTTGTGAGTCGTGATCTAAAACCGTTTTCAAACTGTTTTCAAGGCTTGAAAGAGAGTCTAAACCTGCACTTCGATTTCTTAGCATGTTTTGTTTTATATTGCATGCCTGTCTAGTTTCTACTGAACTTTGGTTCATGGTGTGGGATTTAATTTTCTTCAGGTACCGGTCACGCAGGTTGATCTAGAGGTGCCGGAGGAGGTGTAAGAGTGTAGTATTCCTTTTTGCTAGTTTTGTTACATGTATGTTGTAACATATTTTTTGGCGTTGGGGTCGTGTAATGTAAATCGATTGGCAATTTTTACAATGCATGTATGTTTTATATTGAGTGTGTATTCTCGAGTTGGGTGTTATGTTTGGTTACTTGTGGGTGTTTCACGTGACCCAAAGTTTGGGGCATGACAAAAACCACGAAAGAAACACCCGACACCCGATTCCATCCATTGAAATTGCCAAAAAATGATTTTAAATCCAAAAACCCAACTTGAAACAAACTCAGATCTACAACAATCTAACTGTTAAAAATACACACGACTACATGTAGCACCCTTATAAGACATAAGAGTCTAGTATCCTACCTTGATGAGTTAAAAATTTGACACCTCGAACCACGTGCAAAATCGAGTTTCGCCGAAATGAAAATCTGTCCAGATGAACGCGTAGCCCACTGTGCCAATAACAAGGATCGGCAGTTGGATTGTTGAAAATTGAGCCCCGGGCCCCCAAGAAGTTAGAGAGAAGGCAAAGAGAAAAAGAAAACTTACTGGAGAAGTTTTGAAAATATTTTTTGAAAATATCTAACTCTAGATATTTATAGACCTCCAAAATATCTTTTTTTTTAAATTTTCAAAATTCACACTGCAGCGTCCCACGGCCCCGAAAAATAACTCTGCATGCATATCTAACCCCGATCATGCATCTAAAAGCATTTAAACATGCTATCATATAAACACGAAACGCATGTCAAAAAATGCCGAAAAAAATAGGTTAGGGTCTCACAATTTTTTTTGAAAAATTGGCTACAACGGCTTATTTGACATTACCACATTTAGCCTAACGGCTAGTCCAGACTTTTGGCCTATAAATAGAGCCCTTGAGCCCTGGTTTTATTCATTTCAAGCCTTCAAATCATTCTCTCTCATATACTCTCTACTTGTGTTTCAATTTCTTGAGTTTTCAATCATATTTTTTTTTGAGAGAAAAAGTTTTAGAATTCTCATAGAGCTTTATTGATGTATTTTTTGAGAAGTGAGTTAGTTTGCTAATATCTTGTACTCATCCGCTCATTGAATGAGCATTTGTTTGTACACATTCATTTCATTCTGTTGTACTTGAGAAGGGTATTTCTCAAGAGAGGTTAATCCGCCTAGAAGGATTTGGATACTTGAGAAGGAAACATTCTTAAGAGAGGCTACACCACCTAGACTAAGGAGAGAGGCTGCTCCGTCTAGATTAAGGAGAGAGGCTACTTCGCCTATGGAAGGAGCGATTGTAAAAATTCTCATTACGGTTGGCTTGAGGCAAGGATTTAGATCGTTGCGTCGAACCTTGTAAAAATTTTGGTGTCGTATCTCTAACTCTGTATATTCTTCATTTTCATTATTGTTATAGTGGTGCTTATACTTGAATCATTCATATTTAAAATCTATATTTGAATATTGTGTTTCTAAAATCTATACTTGTGTTTTAATCTTCAAACAAGAAATTTTGAATCTTGGTTATAATTTAATCTTGTCGAAGAAATTTTTTAAAATACCCAATTCACCCCTCTCTTGGGATTACACCTATACTATCAATTGGTATCAAAGTTTATCACATTATTCTTAACAAGTTTTTGTGAAAAAGATATATGGCAGGCATCGGTGTATCCCTGTTTGGAGAGGGTCAATCCTCTACAAGGCTTCCAATCTTCTGTGGTGTTAACTACACATTTAAAAAACAAAAAATGAGATTTTTAATTCAAACCATAGATTATAGGGTTTAGAGAGTGATCATCCAAGGTAATTATACCCCTACTAAAACTGTAGAAGGTAAAAAAGTTCCTAAACTAGAAGAAGAAATGAATGAAAATGATATGAAGTTTCTTCAAAAAACTCTAGTGCCATGAATGCCTTATATTATGCTTTAGATGTTAACGAATATAATTGCATAATGACCTGTAAAAGTGCTAAGAAAATATGAGAGAAGTTAAAAATCACTTATGAAGGCACTTAAGATGTTAAAGACTCTAGAATTGATAGATTAATTAGTGAGTATAAAAGCTTTAAGATGAATGATGATGAAACTATCTCTAGCATGTACACTCGCTTTACTCACATTATTAACTCTCTTAATGTACTCGGAAAGACTTACCAATCTTATGAGCTCTTAAGTAAAGTACTCAAAGCCTTGCCACCTATTTGGAAAGCTAAGGCTATAGCCATATCCGAAGCAAGAAATTTAAGAGTGATGACCTTGGATGAGCTAATTGGATCATTACTAACATACAAGCTCAAGATAAATGAAAGAGTCAACGAGCAAAACAAAGTCAAGAAGTCCGTTGCTCTTAAAGCTTCAAAAGAGAGTTCCAGTGATGAAGAGAATGAGGAGATCGAAGATGATGACATGGCTCTTATCACAAGAAAATTTGGAAAATTTCTCAAAAGAGACAAAAAGTTTTCAAGAAGATTTCGAGGCACAAAATTTGATAAAGGAGATTCTAGAAAACGAGATTTCAAGAAAGAACCACTCACCTGCTATAACTGCAACAAAACTGGGCACATCAAGCTAGAATGTCCTTTACTTAAAAAGGACTCAAAGAAGAAAAAGAATGCCATGAAAGTAACTACGTGAGATGACTCGAATTCAAACGAGTAAAGCAATAGCTCAAGTGATGACGAAATGGCCAACTTCTATTTTGATGGCAAGTATAGACGAATAGGTAAATTCTCATTCTAACTTATGCAATAAATCTAACTCATCTTACTTTGTGCCATTTTACGATGAACTTAAAAATAAATTATTCAATTTATATAAAAGTTTTTTGAAATTGGAAAAAAAATGTAAAACTGAAAAATTAAAATAAAAACTTTTCTAAAAAAATTGAGGAATTAAAAACCTTAAATGAAAATGCTAAAAATAAAAAAGAAAACATGTCTAAAGAACATAGTTTGCAAACTGAATCTTTGGTAAAAGAGAAACTCATTTTAAAAGTTAAATTTGATAAATTAACAAAAATTTCTAAAAATGAGATTTCTAAATTGGAAAAAAATGATTGTTTAATAAAAGAACTCAAAAACTTAAAAGGTAAAAATATTAAAAATGATATTTCTTGTTAACTAAAAAGAAAAGTAGAAGATTATTTAAAAATCATCTACAAATTTTTTAATGGAAAAAAGAATTTTAAAAAACTCTTAGGAGCACAAAGAAGATCATTAAATAAAGAAGAAATTAGTTACAATGGAGAATTAAAAATCAAGCCTAAAAATTATTTTGTAAAAGAATTCAAGACTTTTTCAAATTCATATTCAAGAAGTATCTATGAAGATGTAATTTGTTTTCAATGGAAGAATAAGGGACACATTAAATTTGATTGCCCATTAAAAAGAAATAATAGTGTCTCAATAATGGTTTAGAGAGTTAAAGACACTAATCCTATAGAACCCAAAAAGATTTGGATACAAAAAAAAATCACTTAAATTGTCTTGTATGTATGCTTGAGATCCTCATCATCAAAAGAAAGATGGTACTTGGATAGTGGATGCTCAAGACATATAACGGGCAACAAATTAAAATTCTTAAGACTAACCCTTAAAAATGGAGATTATGTAACTTTTGGAGACAACGAAAAAGGTAAAATTATTGGTGTAGGTAAGGTTGGTAAAGAATCTTTCCTATTTATTGATAATGTACTTCTTGTTGATGGTCTTAAACATAATCTTTCAAGTATAAGTCAACTATGCGATAAAAACTATAATGTACAATTTTTGCATGACACTTGTGTTGTCGAAAACAAAGAAAGTCATGAAGTTTTATTTGTTGCAAAACGATTTGAAAATATTTACACTATTGATTTTGAAAATTTAAATTCCCAAAATGTTAAATTTTTTCTGCCATCAATGAAACTAGTTGGTTATTGCATAGGAGGTTAGGTCATGCTAGTATGGATCTCTTATCTAAATTTGTCACGGAAGATTTAGTTAAGGGCTTGCCTAAAACTAAATTTATCAAAGACAAAGTTTGTGATGCTTGCCAATTTGGTAAGCAAGCCAAAACAAGTTTTAAAAAAAATAAGAAATTTTTACAAATAGGCCACTACAATTACTTCATCTCGATTTATTTGGTTCTACGAAACCCCAAAGTCTTGGAGGAAAAATATATAGTTTTGTTATAGTTGATGATTTTTCAAGTTATACGTGTGTATTATTTCTTGCGTCAAAAGATGAATTATGTCATATATTTGTCAAACTTTATAAAAAGGGCTATTCTATTCTACACATTCGTAGTGACAGAGGAGGTGAATTTAAAAATAAAGATATTAAAAATTTTTATAATCAAAATGGAATTTCTCACAATTCAACTCCTCGAACTTCTCAACAAAATGGGATTGTTGAAAGAAAAAATAGATCTTTATAGGAAATGGCATGAACCATACTAAATGAACATAAAATTTTTAAATATTTTTAGGCTGAGGCAATAAATATTGCTTGCTATGTAATGAACCGAGTTTTCATAAGATACCGTTTAAACAAAACTCCATATGAACTATAGAATGGTAGAAAGCTCAACATTTCTTATTTTCATATTTTTGCATGTAAATATTTTATTTTAAATGACAAAGTCGATTTGAAAAAATTTGAGTCAAAATTTGATGAAGGAATTTTTTTTAGGTATGCTACAAATAGTAAAGCTTATAGAATCTACAATAAGAGAACTATAACAATAGTCGAATCTACTCATATAATTTTTGATGAAGCTAACCCTTTCTCTTTCAAGATTCTTAATGATGATGATCTAGATATTAACAAAAGAATAGAAGAAATGCAAATCAAAGAGGACAAAGTCAAAAGCATCGAGGTTTATGAGCCTCAAGATCAAAATGATCATAAAGAACTACCAAAGGAATGGAAGATAGTAAAAGGGCACCATATGGATCAAATCATAGGTGAACCTTCATGAGGGGTAACAACTTGATCTTCTTTAAAAAATATTTGAGATCATCTTGCTTTTCTTTCACAATAAAAATCTAAAAACATAAATGATGCACTAAAAGAAGAATCTTGGATAATAGCCATGCAAGAAGAATTAAACCAATTAGAAAGAAATAAAGTTTGGTGTTTAGTTCATAGATCTAAAGATCATACAATATTTGGAACTAAATGGGTATATAAAAATAAAAAGGATGAAAATGGCATTGTTGTCCGTAACAATGCTAGGCTAGTTACACAAGGCTATAATCAAGAAGAAGAAATAGACTTTGATGAAACCTATGTCCCTGTAGTTAGGATTGAAACCATTCGTATATTACTTGCATATGCATCCTATAGGAACTTTAAATTTTTTCAAATGGATGTAAAAAGTGCTTTTTTAAATGGCTTTATGAATGAAGAAGTATATGTTGAACAACTACCAGGCTTTGAAGATTATCACTATCCAAATCATGTATTTAAACTAATAAAATCTTTGTATGGATTAAAACAAGCTCCTCAAGCTTGGCATGAAAGATTAAGTACCTTTTTGTTAAAAAATAGATTTACAAGAGGAAATATCGATACAACATTATTTATCAAAACAAACAATGAAGATATGTTTATCGTATAAATATACGTTGATGATATTATTTTTGGTGCTACTGATGAAAAATTGTGCAAGGACTTTTCTTTATGCAAGCAAAAAGAATTCGAGATGAATATGATGGGTGAGCTCACATTCTTCCCTGGGCTTTAAATCAAACAAGCGAAGAACGAGATATTTTTCAACTAATCAAAGTATGTACGAGAATTGCTCAAACGCTTCAACATGAAAGATGAAAAGGTTTTGGGAATTTCAATGAGTCCCTCAACCAAACTTGACAAAGACGAACAAGAAAAACTGGTAGACACTAAACTCTACCGGGGTATTATTGGTAGCCTATTATATTTAATTACAAGTAGACCTGATATAATGTTTAGTGTGTGTATGTGTGTACGATATCAAGCATGTCTAAAAGAATCACAATTAACTACAGTAAAAAGAATCCTAAGATATTTAGTTGGCACCATAAATATAAGCTTATGGTATCCTAAGTTCACTTCCTTTGAAATGATTAGTTTTTTATATGCGAATTTTGTCGGTTGCACAATTGACCGCAAAAGCACTAGTGGAACCTGTCATTTCTTAGGAAAATCACTTGTTTCATAGTTCTCCTAGAAACAAAATTCTGTAGCCTTATCTACCGTTGAAGCCGAATGTGTAGCTGCGGGTAGTTATTGTGCACAAATTCTATATATGAAACAACAATTTCAAGATTTTAAATTGAATTATGATGTTGTGCCAATCAAATGCGATAATACAAATGCAATAAACATTTCTAAGAATCAAATTTTACATTCACGAACAAAACATATTGAGATAAGACACCACTTTCTTCGTGATCATGTGCAAAAAGGTGATATTTTTCTAGAATTTGTATACACAAGTGAACAATGGACGGACATTTTTACTAAACTACTTAATGATGATCGGTTTATCATGATAAGAAGAGAATTAGGTCTAATACATGTTCGTGAGGTTGTATGAACTTAATTGAGAAGAGTTTTAAAAATCAATTGAACCACTTTACCTTAGGCGACTGACTGGAACTCAGGATTTTGAAAAAGGTAACATCCAGTCGACTGATCACAAACATCTAGTCGACTGAACCTTCATTAAGTGAATCCAGTCGACTGAATTGACTAATCTAGTCGATTGAACTTTCGGGATTTTTAAACCATAGGACGCTGAATCACATAACCAGTGCCGTCTTTTCATTTTTCCTCTCGGCTTCTCTCTCTTCACTCTCGGTTTCCCTTGTTCTTTGCCCCAAAATCATTTCTACTTCATCCATTCCTCACTAATCATTCTACAAATCATTCCTTTCAACCTCTCCATTATCAAATGGCTCCAAGAACTAGAGGAGGCAAAGGAAAATCAATTGCACGGGAGAATGCCTCAGATGAAAATGAAAAATGGTTCTCCACGGGACTGGGCTAAACACTTTACAAAACACATCTTCGGTCCCTTGAACCCATTTTCAGTAAGTTCTTCGATGTGCACTTCATTGATCAACATTTTTCGAATGTGTGTCGACTCCTTGCTCGCATTGGACAGGATCCTTCTATTTTCTATCAACCGAAGGGTGTTTCTCCTCAAATTACTCAATTATTTTACGCAAATCTTACTAAAGAGACTACACCAAACCCTAATGATTGCTACACTTACCTTTGTACCTATCTCTATGGAAAAGCCTATCGATTTATCGATGAGGATATTGCACGTCTTTTTGGGATGGGTAGAGGCAACTTTCATTGTCCACGAGTATCCGCATCTTTATGGATCATGGAACACGAATTCACTCCTCAAACCTTCTTATCCATGATCATGAATGAACAGGCTATAAATTTTTCCATCACACCTAATTTCTCACAACTCACCGTAGAGGCCAAAATACTTCGTGTCATCATAATCTATAACATTTTTCCTCGTAGTGGATCTCGCACTTATATTTCCTATCTTGATTGCTTCATCCTTTGGTGTATCTATATGGAAAAACCTCTTGACCTTCCATCCTTGATATGTCAATGGATGCTTTCGGAAAAAAGTACAAAACGACATACTCTTCCCTATGGAGCTTTTCTCACACCACTTTTTGAGTCTTTTGGGTTTTCCTCTTCTCCTTCTAATTTTCTTACACCCAAAACCTTTGACTTTCTTACCTCCACCACTCTGAAAACAAATGGGCTATATTCTAGGAAATGGGAAATGGCAACACAAAACTCACAGGCCAATCCCTCAAGTGGCTCAAGATAGTGAGGGAGAAGAAGAAGAAGATGAAGCCTATACACAGGATGATGCTCCTTCTCCTACTACTCCACCAGCACCTCCTCCTGCTCCTACGACCGCTGCTGCACTTGATCCATCTACAAAATCTTTTTGGAAGAAAATGGTCAAATCTTTCAAAAGGAGGGTTGATAAACAGTTTGCAAAGATCAACTCTCGCCTCACTCGCATCGAGGATGCGTTAGGCATTTCTCCCTATGACGCCTCTTCACACGATGATGATGGTGATGGTGATGACAACGAGCCTACCTCCAACTCCACCTTTTTTTGATTATGACAAAAGGGAGAGAAGAACGAGAGCAAAAGAAAGCAGGAGAAAAAACACAGCACCACTTAGGAGGAGAAGAAAGAATGAGAGAGAAAGCAAATGAGACAGAGAGAGCAAATGTTTTTATTTTGGCTATCATGTATCTTTGCTACTCTTGTTTATTTTTTGCTACTCTCTTGTTTTTTAAGTTTTTGGGATGATGATGCTACTCTTATGTTATTTCTGCACCTCTTGTCATTTCATATGCTAATGTACGCCTCTATGAATTCATGCAAATATGAATGTTATTGCAAATCTTTTGATGTATGGTTTTTTTGGGCTATATATGAATGATATAAGCATGTTTAATATATTTAATGGATAAATATGCATGATACTTTGATATTTATGAAATTTAAATGATGAATGATCTTCATTGAAGAATGATTCTTATATTTTTTTATTTCTAACATCATTACTCATAATTGTTACATTGTTTCAAATGATGAGCTTACAAATGATAATTGGAAAATGCGATTAACAATGATAAGTAAACATTATATGTTAAAAGATCAAATGAATGCTTGAAAGACTTAACATTTGAAAAGATGATTAAATGAATATATGCTCAATGAATGTCAAAATGCTTAAAAGTTTGTAAGATGTTCACTGAAACAAAAGTTTTCAAAGGTATGGTTGAAATGAAATTCATTGTCTTAACATCTACGCATATTGTAAGGGGGAGTTATTTAACTCTCACACAAGCTTTTTATTACATGCTTATTGAGAGGGGGGTTTATATAACTTTCCAACATTATTTTGCTCTGTGTTCGTCATCATAAAAAAGGTAAAAATTGTTAGCCTAACAAGACTTCAATGACCATTTTGATGATAACAAATCTAAGTATATAATTGTGCAAATTGAGATTGTTTATAGAAAATATATGCTTAGACAATCAAATATACAAAGTGGAAGCCATGAAGTAAAATTCAAATCAAACACTTTGGCTACAAGGTTTTGGAGCAAATTGAAGAATTGAAGACTAAGTTTTAAATTTCATCTTTAGGATCTATGTAAATTCACATATCTCATAGATATATCTTTTGAAGCTCATAGGATTCCTAAAAGTTTATGAATTTTTTTTCCAAAACAAAGAAGTGATCAAAAACATTTTCTAAGTCAAAAGTTCTGATCTTTTCAAAGTTTAGCCAACTAATGCATTGCATTCAAGCGACTGAAACTGATTTTTCAAACAAGAAACTGAATTCAAAGCAGCCGAGTCGACTAACATATAGTTCCAGTCGACTAAATGTTAAATATGGCAATCCAGTCGACTGACTGGACCACCTCGGTCGACTAAATAGGCAAATTTTTTGAAAAATTAGCTACAATGGCTAGTTTGACATTATCACATTTAACCCAACGGTTAATCCAGACTTTTGACCTATAAATAGAGCCTTTGAGCACTGATTTTATTCACTTCAAGCCTTCAAATCATTCTCCCTCATATACTCTCTACTTGTGCTTCAATTTCTTGAGTTTTCAATCATAATTTTTTTTAGAGAAAAAGTTTTAGAATTCTTATAGAGCATCATTGATATATTTTTTGAGAAGTGAGTTAGTGTGCTAATATTTTGTACTCATCTGTTCATTGAAGGAGCATTTGTTTGTACACATTCATTTCATTATGTTGTACTTGAGAAGGGTATTTCTCAAGAGAGATTAATCCGCCTATAAGAATTGGGATACTTGAGAAAGGGATATTCTAAAGAGAGACTACTCCGCCTAGACTAAGGAGAAATGCTGCTCTGCCTATTGAAGGAGCGATAGTGAAAATTCTCATAACGGTTGGTTTGAGGTAAGGATATAGGCCGCTACGCTGAACCTTATAAAAATCTTGGTGTCGTATCTCTAACTTTTTATATTCTTCATTTTCATTATTGTTATAGTGTTGCTTATATTTGAATCATTCATATTTAAAATCTATATTTGAATTTTGTGTTTCTAAAATCTATACTTGTGTTTTAATCTTCAAATAAGAAATTTTAAATCTTGCTTAAAATTGAATCTTGTTAAAGAAATTTTTTAAAATACCCAATTCACCCCCTATTGGGATTGCACCTATACTATCAGTTTTCGTAGGTTGGTTCAGCGTTTTACAAAAAGGTTTTCGGTTGGTTTATGTTTCATATAAACTCTTTTGCCTCGAGGGAGATTTTGGGAATAACTTTTTCTCCGTTTTAAAAGTTATTTCTTTGCCCAAAATGTGTTGAAAGGTATGAAAAATATTCTTAGTGTTGAAAATCAGGTTTTTGACTTGAAAAAGAACGTGGAGTAGGACGGATCGATAGACCGATCGATCGGTCTATCAAGCGGTCTTTTGTTACTCTCGGTTCTCTTGTGTAGGTAAGTGACCGATCGATCAATCTTTTCACCAATCAATCCGTCGGGGCCATTTTGAAAATTTTTGGTGTTTAGTTTCAAAAGCTTGGCTTTTTGGGGTTGTGTTATGCTCCTTTAAACCTTTCTTCTCCTTAAATTAAATCCTTGGTTGGACATATTTGAAAGGTTTTGAACTCGTTGTTTGTTTTCATTTTGTATCTTGTTGTTTGAGATAAGTATTGGCGGGTTTTAGTTTGTAAAACGATTTTTTTTTGTGGTTCACGTGGCCCGGGTTTAGGGCGTGATAGGTGTAATGATAGATTTTCTTATGATTAGCATAGAATTGTGATTGGGGGTTGAGATTGAGGCTGTGCTTGAATATACTATATGGATTGCGTTTGACATGTTATTATAAGTGGGATTATCTTAAAAATAGAAGTGATTTTGCCGAAATTTCTAAAAAACAATTATACTTAGATTATTTTGGGTCTTATCATCTATTAAAATAATTTAAATTCAAGGGCTTTTCTTTAAAGGAGGTTCTAACCATAAATTGAATTTTATAAAAGGGAGTTCCATCTATTATTCTGTAAAGTTGAGGCTATCACGCAGGGTTTGCGTGCCTCGGATTTGAGGGCGTGACACTGGGTTTGTTGGGTGGCGGCAGCAGTGGTGGTGGTGGAGGTGACGGCGGTGGATTTTGGTGGCTTTTTGTGTGTGGAATCCATGGATGTCGCCAGGTTCGAAGCTACTAAGTTGCGCTTGTGGGGGGTGCAGTACGCCATGGTGGAGGCGGTGGTGATGGGGATAAGTCTAGAGAAAATGGAGGGGTGTGTTTGACCGTCTGTGAGACCTTGTATCGCTTTATTTTTAATAAATATACATGTTGACGTGTTTCTTTCATGTTATGTATATCATTGATGCATGGTTTCTTCTTTGGAGTTGTAGAACAGCACGTGCAGATGTGTTTTACGCTTTCTCGGACTTTGTTTAGGCTTGTTGGGATGGTTTTTGGGCTGTAAAACCGAGACCCAAAATAGTACGCTTCTGCCCTAAGGTTTGGTCGACCGGAGGGGTTGGCCCAGTCTACTGAACCTAGTTTTTCCAGTTCGGTCGACTAAACTGGGGGATTCGGTCAACTGAACTGTGGCAGTTTGGAGAGTTCTGGAGTTTTGAAACTCCTTCAATTGACCAAAGTGGCCTCTTCAGTCGACTGAACTACCGTTTTTGACGAGCCTACATATATTCCAGCCCCTGAAATGTTTGGAGAAAGGTTATTTCTTCCATTCTCTCGACCTTCTCTCTACAATTTTGTGTTGACCAAGCCTAGTTTTCAATGATCTGCTTGTGGATCCCTGCTATTCACCCTGCTCGCTTCGTGTTCAACCGATCAGATTCTTTTTTTGACGTGGTTCATTTTTCGAGGCTTTGAGTTTTGACTCATCGAGGTAGGATTCTAAACCCTACTGCAGTTTAAGAGTGTTATATGTAATTATATGTATTTTTACAAGGTAGAAAATACATGAAATGTCATATTTATGTTTAAACTTTGATTTTTTGGGTAAAATGCATGTTTTTTTACTTTTTTTGATTTATTACATTATATGACATGTGGATGGATGGTTTTCAAATGTTGTTTTGAAAACGGTAGTTTTGATAAAAATCTCAACATTTTATGTTTTAGAGGTTTGGAGCTAACCCTTGGGTTAAGGCTCAGTTTTTGAAACGTTTTGTTGAAAATGAGAAAATAAATTTTGAAATATTTTTGTTTGATCTTCATGTTGATGGATAGATCTATATACATGTATAATGTATTTTATGAAAATATTTTCTTAGTTGAGTTACGGTTTGGTTTCAAATATTCTCTAGATGTACCGGGATAGTGGGTATTTGGCACGAGTTACCCTCGGTAAAAATTCAGAAATGTGCGTAGTGTAGGTACCTTTGTCATTCGGGGTAGTTCCCGTAAAGAAGGTGGTATGTGCTCTTATCCTTTGGTGTTAGCCCGAAAAGTTAGTTTTTACGTTATGGTGCTCCGTATAGAACGCGCCATTACCAAATCGGTCCTATGATGTATAGGGATTGGGTAAGAGGCAGGAGTTTGTAGTTGTTACCTATGTCCCATTGTGACGGAGTCGGTACATGTTGGAGACAATACGGTCAAGATCATTATTTTTGTAAAACGATTTTTGGTAAAAAATTAACTAGATGGGCAAACGCCGAAACGGGTTTCAGATAAAAATTTTGACTTCGAATGATAAAAAATAAACCCGTGCAATCAAAATTAATTTAGAAGAATACCTCTTATCGATCTAATCTTCAACTACGACTTGATTCCGAGTTGAAGCTCCAGTCAGATCTTCTACTGTATTCTCTTACGCGATCCTCGAACGTAATGTGGGTTACGATCCTCCGAGAACTCGTATCGACAGAATTCCGATATATTTAAGTCTTAAAAGACAAAAATAATATCATAAAAATAATGATATAAAATCATCAGAAACTGGTTCAGCCTACCCGCATATATGTAGGGCTACAGCAGGGACTTGGGGAGTAATTATGAGTTAGACTTCTAGTAGAACACAGACATCTACTGGAGGTTTCTGCAATTATGTAAAGACATGCAGCGATTTCTGTAATTTTCATAAAACACTGAATTACAGTTCACACCACTAAAGAATTATAATTGCACTATGACCCATAATCTCAAGACATTCTTGCATTGAGCTCATGTTATTAAATGCTTACCATTTCTCCCCACGTTAAGATTCCTGATACCTGCTAATTAAATTTAATTACTGACAATAATCCCATGCCCTCTACAAGGTTTGGCCGCTGGATAATTAAACCCTTTCACTTAACTTATTTGATCGCTGGATAATTAAATCCACCTACAAGGTTTGGCCGGGTCAAAACTTATAAGCATCCTTAAGGGGGTATCGTCAGTCCTGATCATTCGGAACGTGAATTTTGTCAATAATTAATATTTACCATATAAATAATACCGCTATCCAACTCACCATGAATATAGACTCATATAAGATTGCACCCTCTAATGAATCAAAACAACGAATATTAAATATATGCAAATCAATAATTA
>JAOTRH010171543.1:0-79951 GCA_034768845.1 Heliamphora exappendiculata | reverse complement strand
CTCCACTTCCAATGAACCCAAAGATCCATTTAAAACCAATCTTTGTATCCTTTTGAGGTTAACATGACCCAAACGAATATGTCAAAGTAGCGTTTGGTTCAAGGAGAAAACTTTCTTTTTAAGTGGTAAAACGTGTAAATTTGTCACCTCATTCACATGTAGTGGTAAAACCGATTTTCTCCTACGGTTAACCTAAATATGAAATGTAGTATTAATTACTACATTCACATAAGTGTAAGTGCATTAAAATAATAATTAGCAACATTAATTAGTTGTAATTGCAAGAATATTTTGGCCTAAATTGTAGGAGTAATAAAAAAAAAAAAGAGAAGGACAATATGCTTAGTGTGAATGTGTGGACAAGTTAATAATTAAGAAAGTAAAGAAAACAACTAAATTACATAAAGTAAACAGGATTAGCTATATAAAGGGAAGGGATATGCAAATTGGAATTGAATTTTTAACTCGGTCACTCCAAAGAAAGGAATTGGAGTTAGAAAGACCGGGGATCTAAACGAGGTACCTGAATCGTATAATCCTCAAATTAGGGAATGTGCTTCAATCCTCGGATGGTGATTCCAAGCTAGGGCTTCAAATATTGGTATTGGAGGTTTGGGACTCGGTATTTTGGAAGGGCTTCGGCGTTGGGGCTTGGAATTGCTCGGCATCTCAGCAGAGCTTCACTCTCAAAACCTCTCACTCATTTTCTGTCCTTGAAAACGTACAAGAGGTACGGTATTTATGGAGCTTTCAGCCAATGAAATGTTGTCACGTTTTGAGGATAGGCCAGGCCATTTGGAGTTGGTAGTTGCCACTATGCAAGTTGGCGGTCACCAGGTTTTTGAAAGGTTCCACAAAGTTTTATGGCGGTCGCCATGATGCAATCTAGCGATCGCCATAATAAGAGGTGGCGGTCGCCATATTTGGCTACGGTTTCCCAGAGGTTCTATTGGCGGTCGTCGCAATGAACATGGTGGTCGCCTTACTTGGGCAGCAAGTTTCGATGGTTCGATAAAATTTTATTGGTTGAAAGGCTTCGAGTTCAAATACCGAGCTTGGATTATTTTCTGAGGATCGAACTAAAGCACTATTCCATCTGTTTTCGTCATCGAATTCACCTAAGATTGGACGTGGTCAAATTGGGGTGTCTACATCAACAATAAGGTCATTCCACCGCCGTTCGTGCTCAGAAATCGAATGTTACAACCAATCAACTATCGAATCATGCTAAACAAGCTGGGGTGAATTGTATATATCTGGGGTAGTTAGAAGATCCTAGCTGGTATATCTATTCAGCGTATTTGTTGTGCCTATGTGTTCCAGTTGTTGAGGACCAGCTGTCTTATTCGCTGATTATGGCTAAAAATGGGCGGGACGTGATGGAAGAATGGGATGACGATGCTTGGGAAGGATATCAAATGGTGGTTTAGGCCGATAACCAAGAAGAGAGAAATTAAGATAATCATTGACCATTAGATTACCCAGTACGATCGTATAGATTCGGTCATGTGCTAGATGGCATTGCTCTTCCTCATCTTTTTGAGGAGGAGATCTATGTCGATGAAATACAGTCATATTAGTTGGTCTGAAAGGTCTTAAAGTCAGATGACAATGAATAAACTGAATTCTGGGCTGTCCGAGAACACCAGATAGGTTACATCGAAGAAGATATCTGGGAAGACGTTGATAATACATGGGCAACCGAAGACGAAGAAGAACGGAGAGGAAGAACATAGAGCAATGACTTGAATGATCTATGGGCATCTGAAAGCCCTCTATGTGTTGATAAGGTAAGGCAAATCAAAAACTCAGTACTGGGATTATAGGATCCCGAAGAAGGGGTCGAGCACTTGACTAGGAGCGGGCGACACTTCAAACCCGCTCAGTTCGAAAAAAGACAGATCAGTAGAAAGGGAAAAGAAAAGGAACAAGAAGAGAAAGACGACGCTATACTAAAGCAACTAAAGAAGACTCAAGCCAATGTTAGTATTTGGGGCTTACTGATGGCTTTACATCGGTGTCGACAAGCTGTGATGAAAGTCTTAAATAAGGCTAATATTTCAATAGATGCAATTCCAGAACAACTCATTGGAATTTTTCTGCCGGCTGCAGAGCCGAATGTCATTTCCTTTTTTGATAAGGATTTGTTGTTAGAAAGGAGGAGCTATAACAAATCGTTGAACATCATGTCAAATTCTCGGAGAAAAGGGTCCTAGTGACTCTCATGGACAATGGGTCTGCATTGAATGTCTGCCCACTCAGAACAGCCGTTTCTTGGAGATATACTACCAAGATCATTGATTTAAATACAATTTTTTTATAAAAAATACTGAACGGAAAATCACTGAAACATGCTTCATTTTAAAACTTTCTAATGTCGAATGATTAAAATAAAATTTATACTCCAAAAGTTAGATTTGAGATTATACCTTTTGAAATTTGGTAGAATGATTTCGGTTACTAGAACAACTATGAACCTGAATCCTTTAAGTTCAAGCCCCGATCAAGCCTTTTACTGTATTCTCGATACGTACTACAAACGTATGGTGAGCAACAATCCTTCGTGAACTAGAATCTACTAAATTGATTAACTTTAGGTTTACGTAGAAACCCTAGTCTTGAAAGACGACTTATGATTAAGATTTAGCATAACCGCATATATATAAGGATACAACAGGAACCTGTGGAGTAAATATGACTTGGGCTTCTAATGAAATTATGAAAACTTGCCTGTTCCTGATGCAATTTTATAAAAACATAAATTACAATTCATACCATTAAATAATGTAATTGCATTCCCGGGCACATTCTCAAAATCAATTATTCGAACTCATGTTATTAAATGCTTAACTTATCTCCCCACGTTAAGATTCTCGATACCCGCTAATTAAATTTAATTACTGATAATTTAATTTAATCGGCTAATCTTTAAAATTTCTTAAGTCCTTCTACTTAACTTATTTAACTACCGGACAATTAAATCCACCTACAGAATTTGGTTCAATCAAAACTTATAAGCTTTTTTAAGGGGGTATCGTCAATCCCGAACAATCGGAACGTAGATTCCGTCAATAATTAATATTCACCATATAATTAATACTGCTATCCAACTCACCAGGATTATTGACCCATAAAATATCACACCCTTTAATGAATTAAAATAACGAATATCAAATATACGCAAATAATAATTATTTTGAGATTAAGAGCATTAACACTAATAATAACCTTGGGGTGTAAATTAATTTATATAGTCAGTATAAAATTAATTATCCCAATGTGGTCCCGTTCAATACACACAAAGTGTACTAGCACAGCGATCCGGAACAATAGACGATGCTATTTTCTGTTTTCTATAACCAAGACAGGCCTACTAAAACTCTGTGTTACAGTCGTACCGATAGTTTGTCCAATTCCATCAAAATTATGAATTAAAACTCATATTCTGCAAGAACCTATAATTAATCTTCTGTGTGCAAGCCGTACTCTACACATCAGATAAAATATTGTACAGGATAAAAGACATCCATGCATAATATTTAAAGAAATGATATTGCATTCATTTCCCATTAAGATTCTTATAAAATAAAAAAATAATTTTATTAAAAATAAAATTAAATACTAAAACCAACAAAAATTATGATTTTTAGTATACAACCCTGACAATTTCTCATTTATACTCAAAACCATGCTGTCATACATTTGACTCCCATGCCCTCGACATGACTGTCAAAAGTCATAATCAGTAGGCTCTTTGTAAAAGAATCTGTAAGGTTGTCCCCTGATGCAATCTTGGTCATAGCAACATCACCTCTTTGTACAATTTTTCATATCAAGTGATATTTACGCTCAATATGCTTTTCCTTTTTGTGGACTATTAGCTCCTTTGAGTTTGCAATTGCTCCGCTATTGTCACAATAAAATGTAATGGCTGACTAAACTGAAGGCACCACATCTAGATCTAACAGGAAGTTCCTGAGCCAAACGACCTCCTTTGCTGCTTCAGAAGATGCCACGTTCTCAACCTCCATTGTGGAATCAACAATGCATGACTACTTAGTACTCCTCCAACCTATAGCTCCACCTCCCATGGTAAACACATATCATGAGGTAGACTTATGAAAATCTTTATCTGACAAGAGTCCGAGTCTGTGTACCCCAAAGGTATTAGATTATCTGCATAGTAAATCAACATATAATCCTTAATCATTTTTCAGGTACTTAATTATATTCTTTATTACAGTCCAATACTCCTGCCTTGGGTTAGACCAATATTTGCTAACCATGTCAATGGTAAAGCAGATGCCGGGTTTAATACAAAGTATAGCATACATTCGGCTTCCTACTACTGGGAATGTATACTGAAAAATCATGTTTTTTTATGTATTTTATTCTAGATCCCTAGCATATTAATGAGAAACATTTGAGATGATTTTGTATTTATGGTTTCATATTTATATTTGTGATATATGAATGCATAGTACATATATTTTATCTAGTATTTGACTCGGTGTATGCTGCACGATAGATCGGATCAAAGATTCTGATAGATTATATAAGTAGGCTCACAATCGTAATAGACCTGGACATTTTATTGGTATGATTGTAGTACATTGTTATAGTAACTGGTCTTGGCTAGGTCAAACGGATTGAATTCTGATTTTGAATTCGATGTTCGAGCTCGATGTGTTAATACACTTGGAGTGTATTGAGCAGGATTAACGGGATGATCAATTTTATACTGACTATATGAATTGATCCACATCCCTTATTATCATATATTGCACGAACTCTTAATCTCGAAGTGATTGATTAATTGTGATAAGATCATGTACAGTACTTTGAGTCGTCAATGGTTGAGATTTTCTCCATGAAATCAACAATACCAATGAGTTGGGTACTGGCATTATTTGTTCGATGATCGATAATCAGCTAACGGAAACCACGTCCGATTTAGGTTGAGGAGTTTTCCCTCGTGTGCTTTGCTTATAGGTTTTATTATGCTAAACCTGTACAGCGGATCTTCGGATCCAGCATATCAAAAGGTTAAGCGGTGCGGTTGCGACGAGAATAGGATAATCAAATTGGGTTGTCAGTAACCTAATTTATTTATCAAAAATCCATATCTTAAACGTGGGGAGAATTCAGTGCATCTAATAATTGAAGACTCAAGACATAATCTGAGTTAGGACCGGGAGTTCAGTCAGGACCTTTAGTGGAATAAGTTCTGGTTCGTACGGGAAATGATCTAGCTCGGGGACAGAGTTAGGGATATCCGATTTTCTCGTACGGTTAGCCCGAGTCCTATTCTTGCTCGTGATCCCTCATGTAGCCCATTATACACACGGATATTTTTCTTGTTGGTTTCGGTAATTATTTAATTTAATTTGAATGCCGATTTTGCCACTGGGAACATTCAGGAATTAAATTGAATTAATGAGGGGCAATTTTGGTATTTGGCACACGTAGGGGTTACTCCCTAAGTGGTCAGCCCTAGGAGATGGTGGGTTTAATTAAATATGTTAAGTATATCTCTTTATATCCTTTTAGGAAGAAGATGATATGCTTAATATATTTTTGAAATATTCATATATATCAAGAGCAGGCTAATTAAGAAAACCTAACCCTAATTCTCCCATATAACCACCGGCCTCCTCTCCTCTTTGGCAATTATTTTTGCATTTTTGGAGATCATTGTGTGAGAAGAAACCAAGGTAGGAAGAACACTTCGATCAGAATTGGTGCCCACACATTGTGATCGTCGTAGTGCATTCGGGTCATACGCGAGAAGGTTGCAAGGTCGTCTTCAACGTATTTGGGATTTCTAGAAATCTATCGACAAGTTTCATAGAGGTATTAAACTATTAAAATCATTATAGTTTTCATTTTTTATGAAAATCACATACGTCGTTTTTTACGGTCATGACGTCGATTCAAAAATTATTTTTTTTGCTGCACGGCTCCCGCTCCATCAATGGTATCAGAGCCATGGTTGCGTTTTTCATGAAAAATTATTGTACTAACCTCGATTTTGCATCTATAAGTCGTTACGATCCGGTTATATGATTGAATGAATGAATGTTTTAAGTATATCGTTATCGTTATCATATATCTCGACGGTTTTTGTTTCGAAATTAAACTGATTGTACACCTTCTACGTGAGGTATAGGATTTTGGCGATGTAATATATTATTTCATTCTATTTTTATGGATCTTTGATGTAATCGTGTCACGAAAAACGAGAATCGAAAACAAGACGAAAAGGAATGAAAGAAGCGGCGACAGCAGCATAAGGCAGCAGAATATTTTTTCGGCCCTATGAATATTTTTTGGGCCACTTCGACATTGTGTTTTGACGTAAAGTTTTTCGAAGATCAAGATTTCGATGTGCTCTACCTACCATAATATTTTTTGGGTTCGACAGTGGTGGCAAGGCGGTCAAACAACAGCTAAAAAATGGCGGCGCATGACTTCCAAAGGCCGTAGAATTTTGGCCCATTCAGGGGGTTGTTTGGCTGATTTATTTTCAATTTTTTTGGTGTTCCAGCGGTGGTCCGAGGCTGTAACGGTGGTCCGGAGGCTAAGAAAAATATTCGGGTCTTTGACGGCTCGTTTAGGATTCCAAAATCCTAGGCGTTTAATCTTTAATTCGAGACTGTCGAATTAAAAGATTAAACGGACGAACCAGATCGTAACGACTAATTATATTTATTTTGTCGTTATTTAATTATTTAATTATTTGTTTTATTTAATTGGGTGGATGATTTTTTTTATTTTTTATTTTATTCATAATTTTCATTATCGAAAGAATATTAGAAAAAATGATTTTATAAAATGAATAATCCTAACAATTTTTTAAAGCAGAAAAATAATTAGATAATTATTTATTTAATTTTTGTGTGAAAACTAACTAAGATTTTTTAATTAAAATCTAGGTAATTAATTTCTTTTGCAAAATTAAATAAGAAAGTTTTTTTGTTTATTTTATTATAGTTAAATAAGAAATATTTTAATTGATTAAAATTGAATTTATTTTAATCAGGAATTAAAATATGTTTAGTCGTTTAAAATGAACAAAAAGAAAAAAAATCCTCAATTTTGAAAATATTAAGTGGGAGAAGGGTCTAGTTATAGATAAATCATACGGTCTCCATTACACGTTCCTAGAAGATGTGATTATAGCTCGTGTGCCGATTTCGACTTTCGATCTCTATACGAAAAGGGCTATAGTCATGATATCTCCGGCACGAATTTTCGAAAGAAGTGGATTTCAGAATAGTGCGAAGTAAGGTTCGTTCACACCGGGCCCGGGGCTTTGACACGGTGTTTTTCAAATTAAGAGTAATAGTTACACACTTAACCCGTAAATAAAATTATCCTCCCTAAGGAGTCACTATTTTTATTTGTGGGGACCAAAATTTATTGGCTATTTAATTTACTTAGAATGCCCTATATTAATGAATGAAAAACCTTATAGTTCTTTATTCGTTGATTGTTAGACGTCCACACTACGTGGCCTATCAATTGATGTGACTCTGGACCGGTGGTTTTTTGTTATAATATTTGGTTCCGACAGTATATTAATAGATTGGTATATCTGTCCGGATGAGTGTTGATTAGTAGACATCCACACTACGTGGCCTGCTTAATCACGAAAGATTTAGGCTGCCAATAATTCTTTTTAAATTAAAAGGTTGAGAGACCCTAATTTGATAAAAGATTTAAAAGGATTTTTTCTTTTGTTTCTCAGGATTTAATAATGGGATCATTCAATCCACTAGCGGAAATTCTTAAGGAACATAAACTTACTGGACCAAATTTTATCACATGAAAATAGAACCTCGATATTGTTTTGACTTCTGACGACTATAGGTTTGTGTTGCATGAACCCTACCCTCCCACTCCTCAGAATGGATCCACCGAACAAGAGATCCAGGCTTATGAGAAGTGGGAGATGGCTGATCGGATGGCTGGCTGTTACATCCTGGCATCTATGTCGAATGTTCTGCAAAGCTAGCATCAGATTATGGCATCTGTAGCTGAGATCATGTTGAACCTTACAGAAATATTTGGTGATCAGGGTCGGGCAGCAAGGCAGGTGACCATGAGAGCTCTCATGAACACAACCATGGCTGAGAGTACACCTGTAAGGGACCACGTTTTGAAGATGATCAGTCTTCTTAACGAGCTGGAGGTCCTTGGAGCATAAATCGATGCAAAATCCCAAATCGATATCGTGCTCTAGTCACGGCCTGATTTGTTTCAACAATTTTAACTAAACGACACTATGAACAAACTGGATTTTTCTCTGACAGAATTGTTGAAAGAACTACAGCCAGCAAAAGGTGTTATGCGCAAGCCAATCCATGCATTTGTTGCTGAAAAGACTTCTACTTCTAGGCCAAGAGGTGGCAAGAAGAAGAAGAAATAGTAGCAACAGAAAAATGCAAGAAAAGTTAGCAAGGCTAAGCCATCACTTACCAAGGCAAAGGTAAAGGCACCTAAGGGCAAGTGCTTTTTTTGTCAGAAGCCGGGACACTAGAAGAGGGACTGTTCTAACCGGAAGAACAAGCAAGCTGTAGGTAATTCTTTTTCTCTAGTAGTTGAATCATGTTTAGCGGTTGTATCTACGAAAACCTAGTGTGTAGATACCGGAGCCACTAATCATATCTGCAATTCTTTGTAGGGGTTCTAAGTAACCAGGCTGCTTGGAGAGGACGAGGTCTACCTTCAGATGGGGAACGACTCCCAGGTGTCTTCTGTTGCAGTGAGAGAAGTAGTTCTTTATTTCAGTAAAAATAAAAGTTCAATTTTGAAGAACATTTTATATGTACCCCAAATCAGGCGGAACTTAGTTTCGGTTTTCTGTTTGGGGAATGATGGATATTTTGTTTTTTTAATAAGCTTTCATGCAGTATTTTGGTTAGAAAACAATTTATCTATCGTGGTACATTGAAAAATGCTCTTTATATTTTACACCATGTTATTTCTACTGATAAAAATAATGAGGTGACAAATTTACACGTTTTACCACTTAAAAAGAAAGTTTTCTCCTTGAACCAAACGCTACTTTGACATCTTCGTTTGGGTCATGTTAACCTCAAAAGGATACAAAGATTGGTTTTAAATGGATCTTTGGGTTCATTGGAAGTGGAGGCACTTCAAGTCTGCGAATTCTGTTTAGAAGGTAAAATGATTAAGATGCCATTTACGACCAAGGGACTTAGAGCCAAAGAAGTGTTGGGATTGGTTCACTCTGATTTATGTGGTCCCATGAACATCCAAGAAAGAGGTGGGTATGAGTATTTCGTCATTTTTATTGATGAATACTCTAGGTATGGATACGTTTACCTGCTTCACCGCAAGTCTGAAACCTTCGAAAAATTCAAAGTGCTGAAGGCAGAAGCAGAGAAGCAAATAGGTAAAAGTATCAAAACCCTACGATCTGATTGTGGAGGTGAATACGTCTCTGGGGAGTTCAGAGACTACTTATCAGAACATGGGATAACATCCCAATTATCTGCACCAGGTATGCCTCAGCAGAATGGTGTAGCAAAAAGGAGAAATAGGTCCCTTAAGGAGATGGTGAGGTGCATGATGTGTTTTCAGATTTATCACATTCGTTTTGGGGGTATGCATTAGAAACGGCGGCATATATTCTTAATTCGGTGCCTACTAAGGCAGTTCTCAGAACTCCTTTGGAGTTATGGATTTGGCGTAAGCCAAGTCTTAAACACTTTCGGATATAGGGTTGCCCAGCACGCGTGTTGGTGGGAGATGCAAGTATAGTGGAACCAAAGACAGATGTCTGTTTCTTTGTTGGATATCCTAAAGGAACTAAAGGTGGTTTATTTTATGATCCTAAGAGTCAAAAGATATTTGTTAGCACAAATGTAAGATTTTTGGAAGAGAATTATGTAATAAATCACAAACCCCGGTCACAAGTTGTTCTTGAAGAGGTGAGAAATAAAAATTTGGTACAACTAGAAAACATACCTAATGAACGGAATGAGATACCACCTATCGTGAGTACACAGCAGGAGTTTCGTCATAGTGGGAGGGTTATTCGTCAACCCGAGAGGTTCATGTTCTTGGGAGAGCCATACAACAAGATTCCAGAAGAACATGACACCGAACCCAAAAACTATAATGAAGCACTACAAGACAAGGATGCACAATTATGGCAAAAGGCTATGGAATTTGAGATAGAGTTTATGTGCTCTAATCAGGTCTAAGAGCTTGTAGATCCATTAGATGGGATAAAACTCATTGGATGCAAATGGATCTTCAAGAAAAAGAGAGGAGTGGATGGGGAGGTAGAAACCTTCAAAGCTAGGCTTGCTGCGAAGGGGTTTACTAAGAAAGAAGAGTTCGATTATGAGGAAACCTATTCGCCGATGGCTATGCTTAAGTCCATTCGGATTCTCTTATCCATTGCTACTCATCTCGATTACGAGATTTGGCAAATGAACGTCAAGACGGCATTTCTTAACGAAAGTCTTGACGAGAGCAACTATATGATGCAGCTAGACGGGTTCATAGAAAAGAGCTAGGAGCACATGATGTGCAAACTTAAGAAATCTATTTATGGGTTTAAGCAAGTATCAAGGTTTTGGAATACTCGATTTGACCAGGCGATTAAAAGCTTTGGCTTTGATCAGTGTCCTATCGAGTATTACGTGTACTGGAAGACGATGGACATAAGGTGGCATTTCTAGTCATTTATGTTGATGACATTCTCCTAATCAGAAACGATGTGGGGCTACTATCTTCGGTGAAGGTGTGGTTATCGAATCAATTTGACATGAAGAATTTAAGAGAAGCGGGCCAAATCCTTGGAATCAAGCTCATACGAGATCGATCACGTAGGATGTTAGGCTTATCCCAAGCCCGTTATATTGACTTGATTATTGCTCGATTTGGCATGAAAAATTATAAAAAAGAATTTATTCCTTTCAGACATGAGATTACTCTATCTAGGGATAGTGTCCTAGGACACCTCAGGAGATAGAGAGGATGAGAGATATTTCTTATGCTTCAGCAGTAGGAAGTCTCATATATGCCATGCTCTGCACTAGACCAGATATCTGTTATGCCGTAGGCATGGTAAGAAGTTATCAGTCTAATCTAGGAAAGAGCATTAGACTGCGATCAAGAATATACTCAAGTACCTAAAAAGGACTAGGGAGTATATGTTGGTGTACCAGGCTAATAGTCTTATACCTCTTGTGTATACTGACTCAGATTTTTAGGCAGATAGAGATTCTAGGAGATCCACCTCGAGCTATGTGTTTACCTTGGGAGGTGGAGCCATCAGTTGGAGGAGCGTGAAGTAGTCTTGTATTACTGACTCTACCATGGAGGCTGAATATGTTGCAGCTTCGAATGCAGCTAAGGAAGCGGTTTGGCTCAGGAACTTTCTAATAGACTTGGATGTGGTACCCTCGGTACAATCGCCTATTGTACTCTATTGTGATAACAGTGGAGCGATTGCAAACTCAAAGGAACTAAGAGTCCACAAAAGGGGAAAGCACATTGAGAGAAAGTATCAACTCATCCAGGAGATCGTGCAGCGTGGAGACGTGGTAGCTTTCAAGATAGCATTTACCGATAACCTAGCGGATCCTTTTACTAAGGCATTATCTCATAAAGTCTTTGAAGACCATGTAGAAGTGTTAGGTGTCAAGTGTGTTCGTACATGGTTTTGAGTATAAGTGGGAGATTGTTGGGAATGTATACTGAAAAGTTATACTTTTTATGTATTTTATTCTGGATCCCTGGCATATTAATGAGAAACATTTGAGATGATTTTGCATTTATGGTTTCATATTTATATTTGTGACATATGAATGCATAGTTCGTATATTCTATCCAGTATTTGACTCGGTGCATGCTGCACAGTAGATCGGGTCAAAGGTTCTGATAGATTATATAGGTAGGCTCACAATCGTAATGGACCCGGACATTCTATTGGTATGATTGTAGTACATCGTTATAGTAGCTGGTCTTGGCTAGGTCGAATGGATCGAATTTTGATTTTGAATTCGATGTTCTAGCTCGATGTGTTAGTACACTTAGAGTGTATTGAGCGGGATCAACTAGATGATCAATTCTATACTGACTACATGAATTGATCCACATCCCGTATCATCATGTACTGCACAAACTCTTAATCTCGAAGTGATTGATTAATTGTGTTCAGATAATGTACAGTATTTTGAGTCGTCAATGGTTGAGATTTCCTCCATGAGATCAACAATATCGATGAGTTGGGTATTGGCATTATTTGTCCGATGATTTATAATCAGCTGACGGAAACCACACTCGATTTAGGTTAAGGAGTTCCCCATCGTGTGCTTTTCTTATAGGTTTTATTAATGCTAAACCTGTACAATGGATCTTCAGATCCAGCATATCAAAATGTTAAGCGGTGCGATTGCGAGGAGAAGCGGATAATAAAATCGGGTTGTCAGTAACCTAATTTATTTATTAGGAATCCATATCTTAAACGTGGGGAGAATTCAGTGCATCTGATAATTGAAGACTCAAGACATAATTTGAGTTAGGACTGGGAGTTCAGTCAGGACCTTTAGTGGAATAAGTTCTGATTCGTACGGGAAAGGATCTAGCTCGGGGACAAAGTTAGGGATATCCGATTTTCTCCTACGGTTAGAACACTTCGATCGGAATTGGTGCCCACATATCGTGATCGTCGTAGTGCATTCGGGGCATACGTGAGAAGGTTACAAGGTCGTCTTCAACGTATTTGGAATTTCTAGAAACTTATCGATAAGTTTCATAGAGGTATTAAAGTATTAAAATCATTATAGTTTTCATTTTTTCATGAAAATCGTATACGTCGTTTTTTACAGTCACAACGTCGATTCAAAAATTAATTTTTTTTCCGCTGCGCAGCTCCCTCTCCATCACCTACTGCCGAAGCATAAGAAACTGCTTTCAGTTTTTCTATCTCATGAGGTGCCTTAGGACACTAATTTTTGGATAGAGTGATTCCATGCCTTAAAAGGAGAAACCCTTTCTTGAAATCCTACATCCTAAAACGAGCAAGGATGTCATCGATATGCTTTGCTTGTGATAAGCTTAACATCTTTTGTTTTTGATTTCGCAAAAGCTTGATCCTAAGGTTGTGGCTTATTTCTCCCAAGTCCTTCATATCGAACTGCCTAGATAATCATACTTTTACTGAAGATAACACCCCCACATCATTTTTGATGAGCAAGATATCATTTACATAAAGTACTAGAAATACCACCACACTTTTGTCACGCTTCTTGTACACACAAGACTCATCTAGACTTTGATCAAAATCATAAGAGTTTATGACTTGATCAAATTGAGTATTCTAAGATCTCGATGCTTGCTTAAGTCCATAAATAGATCTCTTAAACTTTACAACATGTGTTCCTGTTCTTTTGCTATGAAACCGTTTGGTTGTATCATATAGATACACTCATCAAGACTTTCGTTAAGCAAAGATATCTTGACATCCATTTGCCAAATTTTGTAATCAAGATGAGCTACAACGGATAAAAGAATCCGAATTAAATTAAGCATGACTGCAGGCGAAAAGGTTTTTTTCATAATCAATCCATTCTTTCTGAGTGAATCCCTTTGTAACTAGCCTAGCTTTGAAGGTTTTTACTAACTTAGCTTTGAAGGTTTTTACCTTCCTTTCTGCTCCTCTCTTTCTCTTGTAGATCCACTTGCATCCAATAGATTTTATCTCTTCAGATGGCTCTACAAGTTTTCAGACCTAATTAGAATACATAGATTTCATCTCTAAATCCATAGCCTTTGTCAAAGATCTGCATCCTTATCATAGAGTGCTTTATTGTAGTTATAGGATTTGGTATCCAGTTCTACTGGGATCTTGTTAAAAGAATCTCCTAAGAACATATACCGATCGGGTTGATGAATAGCCCTCCCATTACGATGAGGCACTACATGCATCTATGTATTAGCAGTAACGCGTTGTGTAAAATCTGAACCCTATGAACCATTACCCACATGCTTAACTGGCATGTAAATGGTAGCACCCTGATCTGGTTTAAGATATGCACCTGTCCCGATAATCACTACGACGACGTAATGGGATATTAGTGACTTGTAGTTTCTTTTTCGTTCTACTGGTATTTTTTCTCACTTCTTTCAGAACAATTTTACTTTTGGGCTTGTGGTCCATAATGTCGTCCCTTTCCAAGAATCAAGCATTAGTGCTAATAATGACCTTTTCATCTTTAAGATTATAAAATAAACCACCATTCATTCTCTTGGGATACCCAATAAAAAAATAAACTTCTGTCCTCAGTTCAACTTACCCGCGTTTCCTCTCAACACATGTGTTGGACACTCTCAAATCCAAATATGTCTCAGACTAAGCTTACGCCGAGTCCACAATTCTGTGGAAGTAGAAGGTACTGACTTAGAATGTACCAAACTCATCACCATGGTCGAATCGTAATGATTTAATACTTTTACCCAAACGCTTCTCTGCCTCTATCATTAATTCTTTGAATTTTTCAAAGTATTCATACTTACGGTGCATCAGGTAAATCTAACCATACCTTAAGTAGTCGTCAATGAGACTAACGAAGTACTCAAAACCACCTCTAGTTTGGATAGTCATAGGAGCACACACATAGAGTGAAGTAGTTCCAACAGTTTTTTAACTCTATAACCTTTGGCCTAAAAGGGGCTCTTGATTATTTTACCCTCTAAGCAGAACTCACATATTAGATGTGCCTCCACTTCTAATGAACTTAAAGACCCATCTTCTACTAGTCTATTTATTATTTTTAGATTAATATGACCCAAGTGTAAGTGCCAAAGAAACGTTTGATTCAGTAAAGAAAGATCTTTTCTCTTACATGGTAAATTAGATGTGTTATTCAATTCAGTCAGTTGCAGTGTAGGAGAGATAGGAGTAATAATATAAAGATCATCCACCAATGTACCTGTCATGTCCCAAACTCTGAGCCACGTGAAACACCCATAAACACTCAATCACAACACCTAGCCCGAGAATACACTCTCAAAATAAATCATACATGCATTAATATAAGCGCCAAATGGCAACATTACAAGGCTCCAACACCGAGAAACATGTATTAAGCATACATAATACAGAAAGACAAAACAAAAGACTATAACTCTTTCGCTCCCAACCAGCAACCCCGAATCAGCGCGTATGATCCATACCTGAAAATATTTTATCCCACACCATGAGCCAAGGCTCAGCAGAAACTAGATAAGCATGCACTATAAACAAAGCATGCTAGGAAATCAAAGTGCAGGTTTAGACTCTCTTTCAAGTCTTGAAAATAGTTTTCACATGCAAACGGAAAAGCGAGGATACAACCATGTTTTTGACTCACTCACAGGAGCCTTGAAAACAATTAGAAAAAGGTTATTAGATCGCGATTCACACGACTCTTAAAACAATTTGAAAACTGGTCTATCCATCCCACAATGCGATTCATGCAATTCATGTATCTTTTCGGATTTTCACCGATGGACTATAGCCCCCGTTAATGCATCTTTACAGACTTTCACCAAGGGACTGTAACCCTAATGTAATCTTCTCAGACTTTAACTGAAGGGTCGTAACCCTAACGTAATCTTCTCGAACTTTAACCGAAGGGTCGTATCCCTAACGTAATCACCATCAACCCGAGCTAACATAACCATCTATCTCATTCCATACACCCATGGATAACGTACTCATGATTTAAATGCATAAAATCACGTACTATCACTACATATCACAAACCACGTCACATGTTACACACGCGACTCACACAAAATGCATCACATGCATCCGCTCGTTAGAGCCCACATACATGCCTATAAAACTCAAGGTCTTAAAGCATAAACCACAATACACATAATGCCATCGACACCCATGTAAATCACATCACATAATCCATGTATGAGTAAACTACAGTTATAAATGCACATAACCATATAAAACCTTGCACCACGATGCCACCCGCCACATAACCTATCACGACATCACATGCCACATACCCATCATCTGATACCCGAACAACCTATCCACTCACTGGGATAATCAACGATATGGAAAATCAAAACCAAAACCTAACCCAGAGGCCAACACAGCCCAAGTGCTGGAGCGTTCAACCACTGCTCAAACGGTCCCCAACCGACAGAACACACTACCACCAGCCCACACGAGCGCACAACCACCGCTCGAGTGGTCAACGCTGGGAAGAAACCCAAATCGAGAAACAAAACCAAACTCCTACACGCAATGATGCATGAACCACCACGTACATAACCGTGTACCACAAACCGACATCTAACCATGCACGTCATACACCCAACACAGATCCATGATGCCCACACGCGCCCAACATAAACCCACGACACCCACATGCGCCCAACACGAACAACAAACCTACAAAACATGACCTAACCAAGGGCTAGCATAAACCTCCCACAAAACGGTTCTCACTAAAACCCCATCTTTAAAAAGAACACCGGACCCAGCACGTCCTGCACCCAACGATGCACCAATCACCACGCACTCAATCGTGCACCAACACCCGGCATGAAATGACCAACACCCTATCCATGACTTCAATTGATAGCACCCCATAATCCAATCAACTAAAAATCACTAGAGGAGAGTGATCGATCAAGCCTCATAATCCAATCGACCGAGAGGCCACCACACGACCAAAAGAAACCCCCAAGGCCGCCCTAACACAACCAACACAGGCTCCCACACGCCCAGCACGGCCAACGTGAACTCCCACACGCCCAACATGGCCAACGCAAGCCCACGATGCCCCAAGAAACAAGAAACTTGATAAAAAAATGGGCAACAAGGATGAAAAACAACATTTCCCAAACATTCGGCTAAAATAGGTGAAAATAATTTTTTTTTGAAATCGCCTAGACCGATCGATAGGTTAAAAGACCGATCGATCCGTCACACACCAGTCTCGATTTCTTGGAAAACAGAACAGATTTTTCAGCCTCAAAACATGTATAAACCCTAAATCAAAGCCTTTAAACACCAGATATGATACCCACATGCATACCCTAGCCCAAGACTACCTCAAAGCCTCGAAAGGAATCCTCAACACCCGATTCCATCCAACCGAAAATGACGAACAACGAGTTTTAAACCCAAAAACCCAACTTTTATAGAAAATCAGATCTACAATAATTCGACCCGTAAAAATACACCAGATTACACATAGCACCCTTATAAAACATACAGGTCAAAAATCTTACCTCGACAAGTTAAAAACTCGACGCCTCGAACTATGTGCAAAATCGACCCTCGTTAGAATGAAATTTCGTCTAGATGAACGCGTAGCCCACCGTGCAAAAAATAAGGATCCGCTGTTAGATCACTGAAAATCGAGCCCCGAGTCCCCGAGAACTTAGAGAGAAGCCAGAGAGAATATGGAAGAAACTTAGGAGTTAAGTTTTGAAAATATCATTTGAAAATATCTAACTTCTGATATTTATAGGCCTCCAAAATATCTTTTTTTTGAATTTTTGAAATTCGCACCGTAACACCCCACGGCCCCCAGAACCTTCCCCGTATGCGTTTTTACCCTCTAACATGCATCAAAAGCATATAAAACATGCTGCAACGAAAACACGTAATTCACATCCAAAAACGCCAAAAAAAGAAAACGGGTCAGGGTCTTATAACTCTACCCCCTTAAAGGAATTTCACCCCTGAAATTCAACCCAAGGTCAAAATAACAAATCATCGATCGCAACCGACACAGGTACACGAGATGGTCAGCCAAACCATTCCTAGGATATAGTCAAACAAGGTCAGGCATCCTAGACAACGGTCAACTATCTTAAAGACAGGATCTACAACTCACCCCAACTTCACATCATCACTAACTGCTGCCTCAACCCAACACACCACCCACGGAGTCCACCACCAACTCCAAACCCACAGCCACAGCCACAGCCTCAACCTCGGCCTCACCCTCTCCACGCAAACATCACGTTTACATGAAAAAGACAGAACATAAGATGCAACACCTAGCATAAAGCACATAAGCATACTAACACATAAGCATATAGGTTCATGCTAAATAACCCCACATACCAAGGAGAACCAATAAGAATGACTCGTCAATCTGGGTAACCTACTCAGACAACCTGCTAGAAATCACGTCAGCTAAATGCATTTATAACTTGGCTCCCAAGTTTGTTAATCTAAACGCCCAAAGGCAGGACTATCACTCCTAAGATTTAACCCCCATGATCACATATACACATCATTCACGTATGATCCGCATGCTATCACATCCATGTTATCGGAACATCTAAACACATGCAATCAAGCACACACAATCAACCTCACACGGGAACGCACCCTCTTCCCACAGCTCATAGGTATTCGAACCTAGAGCTCTGATACCAAGTTGTCACGCCCTAAACTCTGGGCCACGTGAAACGCCCATAAACACTCAATTACAACACCTAGCCCGAGATTACACTCTCAAAATAAACCAGACGTGCATTGTATATAAACGCTAAACGGTAACATTACAAGGCTCCAACGCCGAGAAACATGTATTAAGCATACATAACACAGAAAGATAAAAAAGAAGACTATAACTCTTTCGCTCCCAACCAGTATCCCAGAATAAGCGCGCATGATCGGTACCTAAAAACATTTTATCCCACACTACTGATCTAAGGCTCAGCAGAAACTAAACAAGTATGCAATATAAAGAAAACATGCTAGGAAATCAAAGTGTAGGTTTAGACTCTCTCTCAAGCCTTAAAAATAGTTTTCACATGCAAACGAAAAAGCGAGGATACAACCATGTTTTTGACTCACTCACAAAAGCCTTGAAAATAGTTAGAAAATGGTTTTTAGATCGCGATTCACACGACTCTTAAAATAATTTGAAAAATGGTACATTCGTCCCATAATGCGATTCATGCAATCCATCTATCTTTTTGAATTTTCACCAATGGATCATAGCCCCCGTTAATTCATCTTTACAGACTTTCACCGAGGGACCGTAGCCCTATCGAATACCTCTTTACGGGCTCTCACCGAGGGACCGTAGCCCTATCAAACGCCTCTTTACGGACTCGCACCGAGGGACCGTAGCCCTAATGTAATCTTCTCATACTTTAATTGAAGGGTCGTAACCCTAACGTAATCTTCTCGAACTTTAACCAAATGGTCATAATCCTAACGTAATCACCGTCAGCCAGAGCTAACATAACCATCTATCTCATTCCATACACCCATGCATAATCTACTCAGGATTTAAATGCATAAAATCATGTACTAACACTACGTATCACAAACCACGTCACATGTTACACACGCGACCCACACAACATGCATCACATGCATCCGCTCTTTAGAGCCCACATACATGCCTATAAAACTCAGGGTCTTGAAGAATAATCCACATAACACCATCGACAGCCATGTAAATCACATCACATAATCCATACGTGAATGAACTACAGTTATAAATGCACATAACCATATAAAACCTTACACCACGATGCCACCTGCCACACAACCTATCACGACATCACAAGCAACATAGCCGTCATTCGATACCGGAATGACCTATCCACTCATTGGGATAACCAACGATATGGAAAACCAAAACCAAAACCTAACCCAGAGGCCAACACAGCTTAAGAGCTCGAGTGCTCAACCATCCCTCGAACGGTCCTCAACCGACAGAACACACTGCCACCAGCCCGCTCGAGCGCACAACCACTGTTTGAGCGGTTAACGCTGGGAAGAAACCAAAATCGACAAACAAAACCAAACTCCTGCACGCAACAATGCACGAACCACCACGAACATAACCGTGTACCACAAACTGACATCTAACCATGCACGTCATACACCTAACACAGATCCACAACGCCCACACGTGCCCAACACAAATCCACGACGCCCACACGTGCCCAACACAAACAACAAACCTACAAAAAACGACCTAACCAAAGGACAACATAAACCTCCCACAAAATGGTTCTCACCAAAACCCCACCTCTAGAAAGAACACCGGACCCAACACGTCTCGCACCCAATAATGCACCAATCACCACGCACTCAGTCGTGCACCAACACCCGGCATGAAATGACCAACACCCTCTCCGTGACCTCAATTGATAGGACCCCATAATCCAATCAACTAAAAATCACTAGAGGAGAGCGGTCGATCGAGCCCCATAACCCAATCGACCGAGAGGCCACCACACGACCAAACGAAACCCCCAAGGCCCCAACACAACGAACATGGGCTCCCACACGCCCAGCACGGCCAACGTGAACTCCCACACACCCAACACAACCAATGCAAGCCCACGATGCCCCAAGAAACAAGAAACTTGATAAAAAGGGGTAACAAGGATGAAAAACAACCTTTTCCAAACATTCGGCCAAAAACAGGAGAAAAACGGTTTGGAAATCTTGACATACCTTCACTCTTTTGATGATAACTTTGTTTACAAAAAGAAGTTTAAGATAAGAGAGGAGTCATTGAAAAGATGACTTCTGGGGCTTCAATTTGAGCACAAGAACGACCTCATTCCGAGTCCGGATGAGGGAGATACATCGATTTTTAATATAAATATTTTTTTTTCTGAAATCGCCCAGACGGATCGATCGGTCCAGACCGATCAATCCGTCACACACCAGTCTCAGTTTCTTGGAAAACAGAACAGATTTTTCATCCCTAAAACATGTATAAACCCTAAATTAAAGCCTTTAAACACCAGATATGATACCCACATGCATACCCTAGCCGAAGACTACCTCAAAGCCTCGAAAGAAATCCTCAACAACCGATTCCATCCAACCAAAAATGACGAACAACGAGTTTTAAACACAAATACCCAACTTTTACAGAAAATCAGATCTACAACAATCCGACCGGTAAAAATACACCCGATTACACATAGCACCCTTATAAAACATACAGGTCCAGAATCTTACCTCGGTGAGTTAAAAACTCGACGCCTCGAACTACGTTCAAAATCGAGCCTCGTCGGAATAAAATTTTGTCAAGATGAACGTGTAGCCCACCATGCCAAAAGTAATGATTCGCTGTGGGATCGCTGAAAATCGAGCCCCGGGCCCCCGAGAGCTTAAAGAGAAGCCAGAGAGAATATGAAGGAAACTTAGTAGTTAAGTTTTGAAAATATCTAACTCTAGATATTTATAGGTCTCGAAAATATTTTTTGTTAATTTTCAAAATTTGCGTCGTAACACCCCATTGCCCCCAGAACCTTCCCCACATGCGTCTCTACCCTCAAACTTGCATAAAAAGCATATAAAACATGCTACAACGAAAATACGGAACGCGCGTTCGAAAATGCCGAAAAAAGAAAAAGGGTTAGGGTCTCACAACTTTACCCCCCTTAAAAGAATTTTGCCCCCGAAATTCAACCCAAGGTCAAAACAACAAACTGTTGATCGCAACCGACACAGGCACACGAGATGGTCAGCCAAACCATTCCTAGGCTATAGTCAAACAAGGTCAGGCATCCTAGACAACGGCCAACTATCTCAAAGACGGGATCTACAACTCACCCCAACTTCACATCATCACTAACTGCTACCTCAACACAGCACACCACCCACGGAGTCTACCACCAACTCCAAACCCACAGCCACAGCCTCAACATCGGCCTCACCCTCTCCGCGCAAACATCACGTCTACATAAAAAAGACAGAACATAAGATGCAACACCTAGCATAAACCACATAAGCATGCTAACACATAAGCATATAGGTTAATGCTAAACAACGTCACATACCGAGGAGAACCAATAAGAATGACTCATCAATCTGAAAAATCTACTCAGACTCCCTGCTAGAAATCACGTCAGCTAAATACGTTTCTAACTTGGCTCCCAAGTTTGTTAATCCAAACGCCCAAACGCAAGACTATCACTCCTAAGATTCTACCCCCATGCTCACATATACACATCATTCACGTATGATCCGCATGCTATCACGTCCATGTTATTGGAACATCTAAACACATGCAATCAAGCACACACAATCAACCTCACACGGGAACGCACCCTCTTCCCACAGCTCATAGGTATTCGAACCTAGAGCTCTGATACCAAGTTGTCACTTTCCAAACTCTGGGCTACGTGAAACGCCCATAAACACTCAATCACAACACCCAACCCGAGAATACACTCTCAAAATAAATCATACATGCATTATATATAACCGCCAAATGACAACATTACAAGGCTCCAATGCCGAGAAACATGCATTAAGCATATATAATACAGAAAGACAAAAAGAAAGACTATAACTCTTTCGCTCCCAACTAGCAACCCCGAATCAGCGCGGGTGATCGATACCTGAAAATATTTTATCCCACACCATGAGCCAAGGCTCAGTAGAAACTAGACAAGCATGCAATATAAACAAAACATGCTAAGAAATCAAAGCGCAGGTTTAGACTCTCTTTCAAGCCTTGAAAACAGTTTTCACATGCAAACGGGAAAGCGAGGATACAACCATGTTTTTGACTCACTCAGAGGAGCCTTGAAAACAGTTAGAAAATGGTTTTTTGATCGCGATTCACACGACTTTTAAAATAATTTGAAAACTGGTATATCCGTCCCACAATGCGATTCATGCAATCCATGTATCTTTTTGAATTTTCACCGACGGACCGTAGCCCCCGTCACTGTATCTTTACGGACTTTCACCGACGGACCGTAGCCCTATCGAATACCTGTTTACGGACTTGCACCGAGGGACCGTAGCCCTAATGTAATCTTCTCAGACTTTAACCGAAGGGTCGTAACCCTAACGTAATCTTCTCGAACTTTAACCGAAGGATTGTAACCCTAACGTAATCACCGTCAGCCAGAGCTAATATAACCATCTATCTCATTCCATACACCCATGCATAACTGACTCAGGATTTAAATGCATAAAATCACGTACTATCATTACGTATCAGAAACCACGTCACATGTTACACACGCGACTCACACAGCGTGCATCACATGCATCCGCTCGTTAGAGCCCACATACATGCCTATAAAACTCAGGGTCTTAAAGCATAAACCGCATTACACATAACGCCATCGACACCCATGTAAATCACATCACATAATCCATGCATGAATAAACTACAGTTATAAATGCACATAACCATATAAAACCTTGCACCACGATGCCACCTGCCATAAAACCTATCACAACATCACATGCCGCATACCCGTCATCCGATACCCGAACGACCTATCCACTCACTGGGATAACCAACGATATGAAAAACCAAAACCAAAACCTAACCCAGAGGCCAACACAGCCCAAGCACTCAAGCGCTCAACCACCGCTCGAACGGTCCCCAACCGATAAAACACACTATCACCAGTCCTCTTGAGCGCACAACCACCGCTCGAGTGGTCAATGCTGGGAAGAAACTGAAATCGAGAAACAAAACCGAACTCCTGCACGCAATGATGCAAGAACCACCACGCACATAATCGAGTACCACAAACCCGCATCTAACCAAGCACGTCATACACCCAACACAGATCCACGACGCCCACACGGGCCCAACACAAACCCACGATGCCCACATGCGCCCAACAAAAATAACAAACCTACAAAATACGACCTAACCAAAGGCCAGCATAAACCTCCCACAAAACGGTTCTCACCAAAACCCCAACCCTAAAAAGAACACCGGACCAACACGTCCCGCACCCAACGATGCACCAATCACCATGCACTCAACCGTGCACCAACACCCTCTCTGTGACTTCAATTGATAGGACCCCATAATCTAATCAACTAAAAATCACTAGAGGAGAGCGGTCGATCGAGCCCCATAACTCAATCGACTAAGAGGCCACCACACGACCAAAAGAAACACCTAAGGCCCCAACACAACGAACACAGGCTCTCACATGCCCAGCATGGCCAACGCAAGCCCACGATGCCCCAAGAAACAAGAAACTTGATAAAAAGGGGTAACAAGGATGAAAAACAACCTTTCCCAAACATTCAGCCAAAAACATGTGAAAAACGGTTTGAAAATCTTAACATACCTTAACTCTTTTGATCATAACTTTTTTGAAAAAAAGAATTTTAAGGTGAGAGAGTAGTTATTGAAAAGTAGACTTCTGGGGCTTCAATTTGAGCACAAGAACGACCTCATTCTGAGTCCGGATGAGGGAGATACATCGATTTTAAAAATGATTTTTTTTTTGAAATTGCCCAGACCGATCGACCCGTCACACACCAGTCTCGGTTTCTTGGAAACCAGAACAGATTTTTCAGCCTCAAAACATGTATAAACCCTAAATCAAAGCCTTTAAACACCAGATATGATACCCACATGCATACCCTAGCCCAAGGCTACCTCAAAGCCTCGAAAGGAACCCTCAACACCCGGTTCCATCCAACCGAAAATGACGAACAATGGGTTTTAAACCCAAAAACCCAACTTTTACAGAAAATTAGATTTACAACAATTCGACTGGTAAAAATACACCCGATTACACATAGCACCCTTATAAAACAGACAGGTCTAGAATCCTACCTCGGTGAGTTAAAAATTTGACGCTTCAAACTACGTGCAAAATCGAGCCTTGTCGAAATGAAATTTCGTACGGATGAACGCGTAGCCCACCATACCAAAAGAAAAGATCCGCTGTTGGATCGCTAAAAATCGAACCCTGGGGCCCCGAGAACTTAGAGAAAAGGCAGAGAGAATATGGAGGAAACTTATAAGTTAAGTTTTAAAAATATCTTTTGAAAATATCTAACTCCAAATATTTATAAACCTTCAAAATATATTTTTTTTTTAATTTTCAAAATTTGTGCCGTAACACCCCACGGCCCCCAGAACCTTCCCCACATGCGTCTCTACCCTCAAACATGCATCAAAAGCGTATAAAACATGCTGCAATGAAAACACGTAACGCGTGTCCAAAAATGCCGAAAAAAGAAAACGAGTCAAGGTCTCACAGTACCAGAACAGATAAACCGTTTATTATTCTTATTAATCACAGAGTTATTAAAATAAACTAAATATTTGTCTTTAACTATTCTAAAAATAGAAATTAAATTCCTTCTAATGGACGGTACATAAAGACAATCTTTCAATATAAAAACTCAATCTACACTAAAACTGAAAGTGACATATCCCACTGCAACTACTAGCACCCAGTATTATTGCCCATATGTAGGTAAATCTTCATATTACTAAGTTGTCGGGTTTTCTAAAACCCCTACAATGAATTACATACATCATTAGTGGCTCCCGTATCTACACACTAGGTTCCGGTAGAAAACAGAAATTACTTCGCTTGTTTTGTTTGCTTAGAAAAATTGGACATTATTTTTTTCAGTACCATATCTAGTTGCAGTGAAAATATCTGTCTTTTAATTTTTTCATACCAGTCCATGGCTCACTAACTACCTTGAAAATTGTGTCACCCCATTTCTGAACCTTTTTCTTCTTCTCGCCTTTCAGCTTATAGGAAGAACCCATTTCAGAAACAAACACATTTTCTAACTTCTTAAGAATACCCTTGGTAGTTAAAACTATATCCATATTTCTTTTTCAGTCTACATAGTTTTGTCCCATTAGTTTGTTTTCTTTGAGTATATCCGCCAGTGAATTGAAAGCCATTTTAATTTTGAGAATAACATAATTAAAAATCATTAATTATGACGAGCAAAAACTTTAAATTTTATTTTAAATTTAGTTCCTGCTATCATTTTAAAAAAATTCACCAATAGCCTGGTACCCTGTGAATAACATCCCTCGATGGGAGGAGATCTACTATCCATCATTTATCCAGACATGTCAGTTCCTATTAATTTTACTATCTAGGCAACAGATCGTGCCAAGTAAAATTAAATAGCTAATGTAGTTTCGGTCTATTAAATAATAGCAATGACTCAAATGGAGATGATACTATTATTTACAGCTAAGTATTAGCCACCACCTAATCTCGAATCAATCATTTCGCAATGAACCTTTCAGATAGAAAAATGATCCACACTAATGATTATCCAGAATTATCCTTGAAAGAGATTCGTATTGGTAATACCGTAATCAATTCTGTCCGATGGGAAAGAAGACCTTATTCTCGACACGCAGAATTAATTACATTACCTAGAACTAGTAATGGAGAGCGCGGGATTTATCTGTGAATAAATTGTCTCTCCCACTTAGTTTTTAAAAGAAATTCTAAGAGTTATAAAAAACTGTTTAATTAAAATAAATTTATTAATTTTAAAAACCACACGATCTAAAATATTTTAATTTTTTCAAACCATCCTTTCGTATTTTAATGTGTAATAAATAAAATATCTCAAAATTATTATTTATTTAAAAAATTGATTTTAAGTAAAAAAATTAAATATTTTATTTTATTTTTTAGTTACACATTATTTCGAAAAATAATAATTTATTAAAATTAAACTTTTTTTAATTAATTTAAAATTCAGAATTAATTTTTATGTTTATTCAAGATATCTGATTTATTTAAAAAAATCATCTTAAACGTGTTATTTTGTAAAAAAATAAAATATCTAAAGTTTTTTCTTTTTAATTAAAACTTGTTAATTAAAAAAAACTTAATTTTATTTTTCTTTTACAAAATTTAATTAAAATCAATTTTTTGAATTAATTAAAATTAACATGAATAAATAAAGCAGATATATATCATCCACCCAATTTAAATAAATATAAAGACAAGATATGTATATATCATGATTTTATGATCAAACATAATCTCTTTTAAGTTTCAATCTCCTGTTCAAAGATTAGCTTGCAATCTTTCAATCCTTATCAGAATCAACTTTTGGCATCCAAGTCGTGTAAGGATTTCTCGAGTGGGGTGTTATACAAATACAACACCGACCCAAGCCTTATCCGCCAAAACAACCGCCCCAAACAGCCACCATTGTTGGCCTATCAGTGCTGCTGGTGCCACCACATGCTGCGGCTTCTGTCGCCTTCTGCGGCCCACTTTGAGACCCGATTTTCGTTAAGTTTTTTTTGAAAAATACTATTTTTTATCCAAAAAATTGCTCGAAAATAGCCCTGAAAATGGCTATCGAAAAGCCTGGAAAGTTGTTGCTGCCGCCTATTACCGTTGCCGCTGTTGCCTTTTTCTGCTTCGTTCTATGGTTGTTTCGACTCTCGTTTCCTACTATTTTTAGCACTGATATACAAACACATAAAACCCAAAATAATACCAAAAACATAGTCCTCAAAAGCTATCGAAACAGCCCTAAAATCGCCACCTGTTGCAGCTATTTTTGTGCTGTTTTGTACATCCTAAGGTGCAGAAAATTGCTCTAACAACATCTGAAAATAGTCCAAAAAACTACTGCAAAACCAGTCCAAACCGCCGCCTAAATCGCCACCAAACGCGCCTATTTTTCGCCACAAGTGCCGTCACTAAACACGGCTATTTTTGCTACTTTTAAACCTGTTTTTCAGTACTGTTTTTGCCCTTAAAACAGTCCAAAAAACTGCAAAAAAATACTGCTTGTACTGTGGCAAAAACCACCGCTACCATCGTCGTTGATTGTCGCCGGTTTCGTCGCCGTTCTTTGTGTTCTTCGAACCTTCAAACCTGTTCTTATTTTCTTTCTAATAAAATTAGAAAAAAGAAACTTAAAAAACATAATATTTTTACATCGAAATCTATGTCCTGTTAGGCTCACAATCGATATAAAAAATCGAAAACTATCACGATCAATCCTCGTGATTAAAAATCAATAATAATCATCATTTAACCATTCAATCAAATATGAATAAAATAATGATCATAAAATTGGTTTTAGAATGCTTGCAAAATAAAATTAGCACAATTCTAGAGCTACCCGATCCCTCGATTAATCCATATTTAAAAATCAAAACGGTTCTGATACCAATTGTTGGAGGCAAACAGTCAAGATCATTATTTGAATATGATTTTTTGATAAAAAATACTGGATACACAATCACTTAAATGGGCTCCAGTTTAAAATTTTTTGATGTCGAATGATCAAAATAAAAATCGTACTCCTAAAGTTAGATTGGGATTATACATTTCAAAATATGGTAGAATGATTTCGGTTACTGCAACAACTACAAATCTGAATCCTTTGAGTTGAAACCCTGATAAAGCTTTCTACTTTATTTTCGATGTGTATCACGAACGTAGGGTGAGCTACAATCCTTTGTGAACTAGAACCTGCAAAACTAATCAACTTTAGATTTACGTTAAAACCCTAGTCTTAAAAGACGACTTATGATTAGAGTTTAGCATAATCGCATATATATAGGGTTACAGTAAGGACCTGTTGAGTAAATATGACTTGAGATTCTAATATAATTATGAAAACTCGCTTGCCCCTGAGACAACTTTATAAAAATATAAATTATAATTCATACCACTGAAGAATCTTAATTGCACTCCCAATCACATTCTCAAAATCGATTATTCGAGCTCCTCTTATTAAATGCTTAAATCATTTCCTCATATTAATATTCATTATATAATTAATACCACTATCCAACTCATTGGGACTATTGACCCATAAAAGATCACATTATCTAATGTACTAGTAGAGCGAGTCAGAATAATAGACGACGTTATTATTTGTTTCTCGTAACCAAGACAGGTCTACTAAAACTCTTTGTTATAGTTGCACCGATGGTTTGTCTTATTCCATGTAAACTGTTAACTGAAACTTATATTCTGCAAGAACCTATAATCTGATCTTCTGTATGCAAGCTATACTCTACACACCAGATTAAATACTGTACAAAATAAAGGACATCCATGCATAATATTTAAAGAAATGATATTGCATTCAATGCTCATTATAATTCTTATAAAATAGAAAAATAATTTTATTAAAAATAAAATTAAATAGTAAAACCAAAAAAAATCATAGTTTTTAGTATGAAAAGTACAGTCAACACGTCTTTGGAAAAGATTAGTGACAGGAAGACTCTGTAGGGTACCCAAACAGTCAGTTGAGATGGCAAAAAATGAAGTGAATCTGACATCTCTAATAAGGGCAATTGTTGATATACACCGAGCCGTAGAACAATAGACTCAGGATCAAGTGCAATGTCAGGCATAGATCCGGGCAATTCAGGCCCGTATCCCTGTTGTGAATGGACAACCAGATGACACAAATGAGAATGTCGAAGACTTTTGGGATGACAGCCAGGTCCCCGATGGACCGCAAGTTGTTCCACCACCACCCCGGAACCCTCATCAGGTGATAGTTGAGGAAGAAAACACTGCGCAATCTAGAGAATCTGCATTGATTGAGAAGATTGACAAGATGGAGGTCTTTAGAAAGATCAAAGGGATCGAGGAATACATGTTAGATGTGGGGGGACTATGTTTGCTCCCAAATGCTAAATTACCAAAAAAATTCAAAATTCCGGACATTGAGAAGTTTGACGGAACCGGAGATCCCAGAATTCATCTCCGAATGTATGTTGGCACCCTCTCGCCAATGGGAATTGATGACCAGTTGAAGGCTTAGCTCTTTCACCAATCTCTTTTTGCAGCAGCCCATAAATGGTTCCTCTCGCTCGACGTAGCAAAGACTAGAACTTGGGACGATATAGCTACGGCTTTCATTAGTCAGTATAGTTACAATGTCCAACTGGACGTAACTACTCGAGAGCTCGAGACGACTTGACAGGAGAACCGAGAGTCTTTTGTTGATTTTCTAACCCGATTGAGGGGTAAGGCAGCCAAAATGACAAACAGGCCCACTGAGAAAGAGCAGGTGAGGATTATGGTTAAGAATTTGCAGCCTCCGTTAAAGTGCTACCTCATCACGCAGCCGCTCTCCACCTTTGAGCAGTTATTCAATGCTGGGGTACAAATTGAGGTCGCTATCTAATCTGGTGACATCGAGAAAATAGAACCCAATTAGAAACCACCCAGAAGGGCTTTCCCCGCAACCAACCAAAATCAATCCGCTGCACCAACCTTGTGTCTCGCTCAAATGAGGTAAACTTGCTGAACCCATCTCTTTTCGCCCAGCAGTCCAATAACGCCCAACAATCAGATAATAGCCAATAGAAACAAAGGCCAAGGAGGGTGTTCACTCCCCTCAACATTTTTTTATCCACCGCCCTGAATTGACTTGTCGAGAAGGGGCTCATCAAGCCATTAGACCCCATGCCTGTTCCTGATCCCCTACTGCTAAGGTTTAATGCATCCTAATACTCGCCTTCTACCAAGGTCACGGGCACCTAACTGAAAAGTGTTTGAGACTCTAGCACGAGATCCAAAACCTCATTGACAACAAGGTGATCCCACCACCATATGTCATCCCAAAACCAAATGTCACTACCAACCCACTGCCGAATCATGCCAGGCAGCTGAGGTAAATTACATGTCTCTCGGAGAATTGGATGACCCGAGCCAATATATCTGTTCAGCATGACTGCCATGCCCTCGTGTTTCGTCTACCGAGGATCAGATAGCATGCTCATTTATGATGATTAGAGGCAGTCGAGACAGGATGAAAGAATGGAATGATAATGCCTGGGAACGGTATCGACCGCTAATCCAAGTCTACCAATAAGAGGAGAACCGCAATGAAGAAGATGACTGGTCATTGGATTACCCGAGTCGACCTTATGGGTTTGGCCATGTGCTTGATGGAATCACCCTTCCCCAACTTTTTGAGGAGGAAGTGTACGTCGATGAAATGCGGTCTTACTGGCTGGTAAGAATCGTGTTGAAATCAGATAGAGTAGAGTGGACTGATTTCTGGGCTGCTCGAGAACAGCAAGTGAATTTTATTGAAGAAGACATCTATGAGGAAATGGATAATACATGGGTTATTGAAGATGACAAGAAAAGAAGGAAAAGGGCGGCTGCTAGTGACCTAAATGATCTGTGGGCATTTGAAAGCCCTATGCACGTAGACGAAGTGAGATAAACTGATAATGTGATACCAGGATTATGGGATCCCAAAGACGGCGTGGAACACCTAACTAAAAGTGGACGACATTTTAAGCCAGCTCAGCTAGAGAAGGGACAACCAAGTGAAAAAGGAAAAGAGAGAGAGCAAGAGGAGGAGGATGATGCTGTATTGAGACAGTTGAAAAAGACGCAAGCTAACATTAGTATCTGGGGCTTATTGATGGCTTCGTATAAGCACATGCAAGCTATTTTGAAGGTGTTGAATAAAGCCAGTGTCCCGATAGATGCAACCCCCAAGCAGCTCTTTGGCCTTATTTTGCCGGCCACCAAACCAAAAGTCATTTGCTTTTCTAATAAGGATTTACCCGCTGAAGAAAAAAGTCACAACAACTCACTTCACATCACCATCAAGTGCCTAGAAAAATAGGTCCCGGTAACCCTCATTGATAATGGGTCTTCCTTGAACGTTTGCCCATTGAGAACGGCTGTCTGTTTAGGGATGAGGCCAGACCAGTTCACTCTCTGCAATCATGGGGTGCGAGCCTATGACAACATAAGAAGGGATGTATTACGACTAGTATCATTCGCTGTTTCAGTAGGACCTCTAGAGACATCAATTGAGTTTCATGTGCTAGACGCGTCGACCTCCTTCAATCTGCTGCTGGGCAAGCTATGGCTGCATGACCCAAATGTCCAGGCGGTACCGTCTTTCCTTCACCAAAAATTGAAATTGATAAAGAATGGAGCAGTTTTGACTATTCACGGAGAAGACAGCATTCACCCCCCGAGAGGAGGAGATGGCACAACTCTGTTGGAAGTTCAGCATAGTGAAGATGATGTGTTACTCAGTGGTTTTCAATTTGATGAAGAACAGGTTGTTCAGATGCTGATGAATGAAGAAGAAATGTATGTCAACCCACGGCTGTAACAATGATGACGAAAATGTCCTTCTTCCCTGGCATGGGATTAGGACGCAAGCAGCAGGGAATCCCAGAACCCATTCTAGTATTGCCAACTTCGCATCATTTTGGTCTTGGGTATAAACCAACGGAAGAAGATCTGGAAGGGCCTAAAAGGGGACGAAAGGTCGATTATTCTAGGACGCTCAGTGGGTACTTTGTCAAGGAAGGGGAAGATTTCTCGTATTGTGGCTTTCCAGAGCGTGGATCGACGAAGAAATTAATCAAAAGCTGCCAGGGTTAGAGATCTTTTTCAGCCATCAGTTGTCTGACACGGAAGAGAAAGAGACAATGGAAGCGAAAGAACAAGGAAAGAAGGTCTGGGAGGAAGATTGGGCCGACGAACTCAACGATACCGACCTGGGAGTACTGTTCAATGAAAAGATGACTCAGCTATGTATAACTGAATCAGACTGCTTCATGATGGGCTTCAGCGCACCGGCAAATTGCACCAAGCTCATCGTCAGCGCGGCTACAAAAGAAGTGAAAAATTGGACCCTTGAGTATTCGCAGGTTGTCTATCCTGAGTCCAAGTTTGAGTCGAACTCTGTAATTGAGGGCACATCTGTTGGTGCTCCTCTCCCAACTTTTACCATCGAGTTTGTAATCCCTTGTTTTTAATGAAATACACAAGATTTTCGGTCACTCTGCTTTGTTCGATTTATTTTATACGCTTTTTGATGATTTTAAATTCGACGGGAATATCCCTAAAAAAATAAAATTTTTAATAAAAAGAGAAAAAAAAAAGAGTGCCCAACTAATAATTGAAAAAACTTTATCAATAAATCTGGGTAATGAAACCAACCCGTTAAATGTTCAAATCGATTCTTCTTTATCCTCAGTTGAACAAGAGCAACTAATAACTCTATTAAAAGAATTCAAAGATGTATTTGCATGGTCTTACGAGGATATGCCCGTAATTGATCATGACATTGTCCAACACTATATCTCCTTATAACCTGATGCTAAACCGATCAAACAGAAGTTTAGACAGATCCAGCCAGAATGGACTTTGAAGATCAAGGAAGAAGTTTCCAAGAAGATTAACGCTGGATTGCTAATGATAACCAAGTATCTGAAATGGGTAGCTAATATAGTGCCAGTTCTGAAGAAGGTTAGCCCAAAATACGATTTTTCACTGCCACACATTGATGTCTTGGTAGATAGTACAGCGGGGGACGCCTTGTTGTCATTTATGGATGGTTTCTCTGGATATAACCAAATTCTGATGGATCCTAAAGACAGAGGAAAGACGATATTCACCACGCCTTGGGGCACCTATAGTTATTGTGTAATGCCGTTTGGATTGAAAAATGCAGGGGCCACCTATCAAAGAGCTACCACCACGTTATTGCATGACATGATACATAAGGAGGTTGAGGTGTACGTGGATGATATGATAGTCAAATCAAAAGATCGAGATGCCCACATTGTAGCACTACGAAGATTCTTTGAAAAGATTCGAAAGTACAAGATGTTACTCAACCCACAGAAATGTGCCTTCGGAGTTACTGCCGGAAAGATGCTTGGATTTATGATCACTCAACGGGATATCGAAGTCTCCTTCAAAGATTAAAGTAATTTGAGAAATGCCTCCTCTGAGGACCGAGTGAGAAATCAGAGGTTTTCTGGGTAAGATACAGTTTATCAGCCGATTCATCGCCAAACTGACAACCACCTGCGTGCCACTCTTCCGTTTGCTGAAAAAAGGAGTCAAATTCGAATGGGATCAAAAATGCCAAGACGCCTTTAATGTCGTACGAAATTATCTGTAAAATTCACATGTTCTAGCTCCTCCAGAACCTGATAGGCCACTGAACCTTTACTTGTCACTGACTGACTCAACTATGGGATGTATGTTGGCTCAAGAAGGAGAAATTGGAATTGAAAAGGCCGTCTACTATTTAAGAAAAAAGATGACTGGATCAGAAGTATGGTACACACCATTGGAGAAGACATGTTCGGCCTTGGTTTGGGCTTCCTGAAAACTGAGGCATTACATGCTATCTTTCACAGTGAATATCATCTCCCGGATGGACCCATTGAAGTACCTATTCAAAAAGCCGGTACTAACAGGAAGGTTTGCTCGATGGTTGCTGCTGTTATCTGAGTTTGATCTCCAATATGTCACCCGAAAGTTAAACAAAGGCAGAGCAGTGGCGGAATTTCTGGCCGATCAACCAGTTGAAGGAGATGAAGATACAAAGTTTCAGTTTCCCGATGAACAACTGATAAAAGTCGGGGATGACAAGTGGACTCTATATTTTGATGGCGCATCTAATCAATATGGCTATGGAATAGGAGTCCTTGTCACTCCCGATGAATCACACGTCCCGTTATCTCTAAAACTCAATTTTGAAGTCACCAACAATTAGCCTGAGTATGAAGCATGTTTAGCTGGATTGGAGGCAGCCTTAGAACTAGGGGGAAGAAAGCTGAAAGTCATCGGAGACTCAGCACTAGTAGTTTCACAAGCAAGAGGAGAACGAAAAGTTAGGGACTTAACCTTGATTCTCTATCATCAAGAACTAGAAAAGTTGATACCGTGCTTTGAATCGGTGATCTTCACCCATGTACCAAGGGTACAGAACAAGTTCGTCGATGCACTGGCTACCCTAGCATTCATGATTGACATACCACCTGGAGTTCGGATGAGACCTTTGAAAATTGAGCAGAAGAGAAAGCCGGCATATGAAATGACAGCCGCTATTAAAGAAATCACTGACGCACTTCCATGGTATCTTGACATTCAAAATTTCGTAGAGAAAGGAGAATATCCCAAGTTTGCCAGCAAGAACGACAAAAGGGCGATACGAAGACTATCTGCACAATTTATCATTTGCGGTGGCAGATTATATAAACGAGGACATTTTGGGTCAATAAGTTGTGTGTAAACATGGAAGAAGGCCAAGAACTGATGAAAGAAATACACGCAGGAGTCTGTGGGCCACCCATGAGCGAAAATATGTTAACCAAGAAAATCCTACGACAGGGATACTTTTGGATGACAATGGAGACAGATTGTATCCAGTTTGTGAGGAGGTGTCATAAGTGTCAGATTCACGCAAATCTTATGCACATTCCCCCATCTCAGCTATACAACCTGACATCACCATGGCCGTTCTCAGTATGGGGCATTGATGTGATTGGGAGAGTAACACCGAAGGCATCCAATGAACATGAGTTTATCTTAGTGGCCATTGATTATTTTACCAAGTGGGTAGAAGCAGCTTTCTACTCGGTATTGAAGGCCTCCCATGTTGCTAAGTTTATCAAGAAAAATATCATTTTCTGATACAGGGTCCCACATGAAATTATCTCAAACAATGGTTCACATTTTCAAGGAGAGGTCCTGGATATTTTCGAAGAATACCGAATAGTGGCTCACAAATCTCACCATATCAGCCGCAAACCAACGGAGCAGTCGAGGTAGCAAACAAGAGCATTAAGAAAATTCTACAAAAGACAATTAACTCACACAAAGATTGGCCGGAACATCTACCATTTGCACTCTGGGGATACCGAATGTCAATCCGAACTTCAACGGGAACAACGCCATACTCTCTAGTTTATAGGATGGAAGCCGTACTTCCCATCGAGGTGGAAATCCCTTCACTAAGAGTAGTGGCCGAGGTCATTATCTAAGAAGAAGAATGGAAGAGGAACCGGATGAAAGAGTTTCTCTTGTGTGACGAAAGAAGGCTGCATGCTCTGTTTCATGTACAAGGTTATCAAAGGAGGATAGCTCGGGCATTCAATAAGAAGGTCAAGACTTGAGACCTCAGAGAAAGAGATTTGGTTCTTAAAGAAATAAGAGCTCCCATCTTCGACCGAAGAGGCAAGTTCAAGCCAAACTGATCCGGACCATTTCTAATCAAAACTATCATGACCGGTGGTGCAGTCATTATTATGGATCTGGATGGCAATGTGTTCTCCACTCTAGTTAATCTCGATCAGCTCAAAAAGTACTATCCTTGAGGTAAAAATAAAAAGAAAATAAAAAGCTCTCTGAGTTGAAAACCAAAAAGGCAACTCAGGCAAAAGTTAGAGCAGCCCGCAAGGCCAAAAACCTGAAATGGAGACCTTGGCAAAAATTAGGGCATCACAAAAGGAGAGTGTCAACACCCGAGCGAAAATCGAGCCCGAACTACATTATGGCCCGATTCCATCTTTTTGGGATACGTAGGCCGCTTCTTTTAAAGAAGTCCGGCCACATTCTTTGTCGTTAACCATTTTGAATCTGAGTAAGACCAATGCAAATTAATTTCTGAATTTTGATAGTAAAGTCATTAAAATTTTGAATAAATTTAAACCATCTTAAACATAAAGTGGGAGTTTGTCATTACTTCGATCAGAATTACAATGTTTTGAATAAAAGGAGAGGCACGCAAGTCCCAAACTCTACAAACAAAATAAGAAAAAACTATGAAATTTTCGAAACAAAGCAAGAGGTCTCAAGTTCTCCTTCTCTTTGCTGCTTGTTTTTCTTCTTCTTTATCTTTGTTCTCCTAATCCTGCATCAGCTATGTCATGTATTCAGCGAAAAGATTGGGACACTACAACTCATGCATCTCATCAATGAGCGAGATGGCCAGGCATCCTTGTATGATGATAGAAATGGGGCACGTAGTATGGATGAGAACAGACGGCCTCGAATACTGGGAAAGATGATCTGATGAGGGGAATAGAAGGTAGTCTGACGCAGGCCGACCAGCAGAACCCCAGGATGATCCATAGTAGTCAAAGTCATAGCAGAGATCCACCACCAAGAGTACTACCAGGTAATGTCTGGGCCAGTAAAAGAAGAAAGATACTGTCGCCAAGATGCCTCAGTGTCATATATCTGATAGCGCGGGCCGTAAAAGAAAGTAGCAGCATTGTGCCTGTCGGTGGGAGGCTTCTGTACAAGATTTACCTTCTCCGTCAACCAGATCTATAGCAAGAGTTAAAATAGTAAGAGAAAGGCTTTACAGTATGACAAAGAACTTGATATAGAGGAAGATGTTAAGCTCACCTGAAGAAGTAAAGGGCTGCCAGAAAAGGTGGTGGTCTCGCCACGATGAACAGCGTCCAAGCCCAGCTGTGTCTCGGCCAGAACAATGGGCACAAAGTCCTTCCCCGTCCATATTTGGCCAGCAATGTCGACCAGGGCACAACTAACCCGCCCATCAGGAGGGACAAGGAGATACTGGGCGAAGAGGCAGAAGCAAAGTGCATAACGACAACGCAGCTGAAAGTCGAGATCGCTGAAGTCACCAGTAGGATGAAACCTCTCAATAAGCCACGGGATGTCAAGACGGTTGCCCGAGATCAGAAGAGAAAGCCTCTGTCCTGGATAGGCCACAAAATTGCATCATCTGCTGCCGAACTAAGAGGAAGGGAGTAGGAACGACAATAGAACCTCGTGGAGTCAAGTCCAAAATCGCAGCAAACTCCTCCACAGTGGGGTAGAGCTCTTCGAGGCTAAATCGAAAGACGTGGAACTGTGGATCCCATAGTTGAACGGCGGCCTTCAACAATGGTTCGTTGATCTTCACGGCCATAAGATGAAACAAAGAGTTGATCCCAAAAGGAGCAAAGTTCAGACGTTCAATATAGAAGAATGCCTCAATCCATGAAGAAAGTGGGGTATCCATCTGGGCGTAAGGAACAGAAAATAGGGCCTCCAGAGCTGTATTTATAAGGCAGGAAAAGGCAAAAAATAAAAAATTTGGCAAAAAGCACACTTATTGTGGCGGCCTCCACCTTAGAGTTGGCAATCGCCAACTTAAAAAGCACCATATAGTGACATCATCGCTTTGTCCAGGCGGCCGCCATGTTTGAAGTGACAACCACCATGTTGGATAATGGCGGCCGCCATGTTCAAAAATACCGGATGTATTCAGTTTGCAATTCTGTGGCTTGTGTAAAATGTTGACATTCGCATTATGCACACAAGACAGTTTGAGCAGTAAATAAGAGAGAACCACACAGTAGATGAATATCAAACAATAAAATGGCACGAAGGCCCAAAGATGCATAAAAGGTAATATAATGTAAACTTGGGCACCCAGGCCCAATAAACAGTAAGTTGGGCCACAACAAGCCCATGGATCAAGAAAATGTATAAAAATGTATCAAACTGGGGCACCCAGGCCCATCAAAATAAATATGTCAGAGATAAAAAAAATGTAACTGGGGAGGGGGAGCTCTCTCTCTCTCTCTCTCTCTCTCTCAGACATGTCACGGCCAGACTCGGCAAGAGGAAGGATCGGCCTCATCTGAGCTGACATCGCCGAAGAGTCGCTTGATGTCATCGTCACCATCATCACTACAAAAAGAAGAAGATATGGCTCTAGAGTGGCTCCTGGCAGAAGAGAAAGATCCTCTAGGACGGGCTCTAGAAGAAGCAGCACGAGACCCGCGACCTCGAGCCGAGACTGGAACTAGGGCAGGACCTAGAGCCCATGGAGGTACTATACCAATAGCTAGGATTGGAGGCTGTGAGAAGAAAAATAGGGATCAAGATTGAGTACAGAAAAAATGCAGAAAGAATAAACGAAGTTGTGAAGGCACTTACTATAGTTGCTGGAGTGAATGAAATACCGGCTGCTCGGACAGTGGCATCAAGCTGACGGATTAGTGCTCTCTGACCAGTAAGGACCAGCAGCAAATGATCCAGCCATGCCTGGTTAAACTACAAAAAGAAGTTGGGCGGTTTAAATGGACGAACAAAGAAAGTAAGTAATCAGATAAAAGGAAAAGGACCCAGACAAACCTAACTGAGCTCAGCCCTGAACTCAGGTGCCGGTGGAATAGGAACCGGCAGAGGGAAGGGGTAGCCATATAGTACTGTTTGGATCTCCCATGGGATCTCTGGCCCCCTCATCCCTCCACCAGCATCATCAGCATCACGGCAGCAGTAGCGGCTCCAGCGGCAACACCGGCGTCAGCTACCTCCGGTACTCGTCCTTTCCTCCTGCCACTAGGGGCAGCTGGGCCAGGACCTAAGGGACCCATCAGGTGTTCCCGGGCCTAGGCTGTGTAGTCCCCTTCTGTCACCAATAGCTTTGAAACTGAAGTCCCGGCTCGAGGTCGCGGCAGCAAGTCAATGCGGCCTAGATGATCAGTCCGGCGCATGCAGGCTGGAGGAACCACCGGTATCCTAAAGTGATCAAGACCGAGCGACTGACAGATCACTTGCTCGCTGAGATAATACTCCCTACCAAATGGGCTCTTCAGCAGCATCCGCCTAGAAGCGATATCCCTGATGCACATCAGATCTGCACCAGCCCGATCCTCCACTCCTTGCCAGACATCCCAGTGAACTTGTAGTAATTCAAAGAATAGTGAACAAAGAGATCAGTAAGCAGTGAATACAGTACAACTTGATAGCCAGTGTGCAGAATACAGTAATTAGTGTGCAGTACAGAGAATAGCATAGAAAACAATAAAAATTAAACCTGCTCGGGAGTCAGCCGGTCCATAGAGACTCGAAAGCGGTCAATGTCCTTCCCTCCGGCCCTCTTCCCCTGTAGCCCTCGGGACCATCGGGATGCTTAGGGAATAACCAGAGGGTCTGCTGCAGAGTTCGTCGGGACATGAAGACTGAGGAACTCGTAAGTCCACAACTGCAAAGAAGAAGGTGTCAATCAGAAAATAATGGATAACAGAAGAATGGAAGTGAATGGAAAAATGTAGAAGCTAAATCATACCTCCCAGACCCTCCAGTATCCCCCAATGCTGAGCTCCTGGGGGAACCGAGTCAGTGTCCGCGTAAACCCATAGTGGGTGAAAAGAGCAGCTCCTCCCCAGTCGAATGAAGCAACCCGGTCCAAACGAGCAAGGGTGCTGAGGTAATGCAGATGAATGGTATTCTCCTTGTTCGAAAACAAGGAGGTGCCAAACATATACATCAAAAAGCCCCGGGCAACCCACTCGTAGTGGCGGGGCTCAAAGCAGTGGAAGTAACGGAAGCACTAGAAGAACCAAGTGTATCGAACCCGGTCTCTGTCTATTTGTGCAGGGATGGCTCCGAGGAAATATAGCAACGCGTCGGCATATCGAGCTATAGATGGATCAAATGGAATGGCCGCTCCACCAACCTGAATGCCGGTGATCAGAGCAAAATCTAGAGGCGTAAGAGTAGCCTCAAAAGTGGTGAAATGGAAAGTGTTGGTGGTATCCCACCACCGCTCAGCCAAGGTCGTTAGCCAGACCCGGTCATTGCTCGTCCTACCCAGCAGGGGTATGAATCGAGCAAGGCCAGAGGCATCAATAATGGCCCAGCTAGTAGCAGGGAGGGCATCGTACCACTCCAACACCTCCCCGGAGGCAGAACCTCTGAAGCCTCTGACGTAGTGACCAGCCTGAGAAGAAGAAGACAAACAGAGAATATATAAAGAACAGATCGAGCAAGAAAAGTGCAGAAAAATATCTGAAAGAAAGCCCTAGGTTTGTGTGTAAGTGACGACCTTTCGGTTCTTTCAAAGCTCTAGAAAAAGACTAGGGACCCTAACCCTAGGTTCGTGTGTAAGTGACGACCCTTCGGTTCTTTTAAGCCCTAGTAAACCAGGAAAATCTCTCAAACCCTAGGTTCGTGTATATGTGGTGACCCTTCGGTTCTTTCAAGCCCTAGAAAACTAGGCATCCTAACCCTAGATTCGTGTGTAAGTGATGACCATTCGGTTCTTTAAAAGCCCTAGAAAATTAGGCATCCTAACTCTAGGTTCGTGTATAAGTGACGACCCTTCGGTTCTTTAAAAGCCCTAGAAAACTAGGCATCCTAGCCCGAGGTTCGTGTGTAAGTGACGACCCTTCGGTTCTTTCAAAGTCCTAAAAAAGACTAGGAACCCTAACCTTAGGTTCGTGTATAAGTGACGACCCTTCGGTTCTTTTCAAAACCTAGAAAACTAGGTATCCTAAGCCCTGATAAATCAGGCAAAATTTTCTTACCCTAGGTTTGTGTGTAAGTGACGATCATTTAGTTTTTACACATCCTAGTAAAAGACTAGAAACCCTAAGCCCTGGTACAGCAGGAAGATCTCTATCTTTTTAAATAAAAATAATAATATATAAATCAATCCATTAGTTTTTTATGTTTTCCATAAAATAAATAAATAAATAATAAATAAAAAATAAAAACATTCAAACTCTTTATTTTTTGTGAACAAATAAATTGCCCCTTTTATTGTTTGTTCAAATCCTAGTGACCCTATTGTTTTGAACTCCATTGCATAAGTACCTAAAGCTATGTTTTGCATACCCAAATCTCAAAAGTCATGCACAAATCATCACAGCAGTCATCATCATAAATCAAATCATCATCATATCATATAGGGGATCTTAGGCATGCGTCTACGTTTGTTATGTTATAAAAGCATGCTTTGAATTGGAAACAATAGGGACAAGTAACCTACTAAAGGTCGCTGACGGGATATGTGGTGGTCGAGCTCCCGCAAAAGGACGTCAGCAGCGAAGGAATCGGTAGGAAGCTCGTAGCGTCTCATCTCGCGATATACTATACGATGAGAGACTGGATCATAGGTATGTGGGTCAAAAGGTGTTAGATGACCCTCTCCAGCGTGTGGATCTAGGAAGTCGGCCATCGCAGCCTCGGTGGCAGCATCTGTAGCCGCTTGTTCCTCAGCAGCTGCCCGTGCCTCTTCCTCGGCTGCCTGGAGAGAGGCACGCTCTGCCTCAAGTAGGAGAGCATCCATCGCAGCGCTAGGCTGCGTAGCAGTGACTCCACCAGTAGGCTAACTAGTGGACGTACCTCCGAGAATCCCCATGGAGGAGCTCCCAGTAGCAGAAGGGGCCTGACGTTCCCCCACGTCATCATCTCCCTGGCCTAAGCCGGCCATGAAAAGGAACGGAATCACGAAGAGTAGAGTAAACATCGTGAGATAACAAGAAAGAGAAAGAAGAAAGAAAGAGAGGGTTTGGAAGCAAGAAAGAGCGAGAAAGAGTTTGAGAGTGCAGGGAGGCTAGAGAGAGAGTGAGAAGGTGAAAAGTGCGCCCACCCCGCAGGCCTCAAGGATTCTTATCCACATTTGGAATTGGCGGCCGCCACCTTGTATTATGGCGACCGCCAGGTTAGTGAAGGGACACTTGCCGACCGCCATGTTGTAAGGGTTTGAAGTGGGTAGCCGCCATGTCAGAGGGATTTCACCTTGGCGATCGCCAGGTTGTCAAACGTCACGTCCCATCCGTCACGACGACCAACATGTCAGAATATCATAATGACATTTTGGGGTTCTTAAGGGGCCGTTTGGGCAATTTTTGTTATAATTATTACATTTTCTTTTAGTTATTTTATTTTATCTTTGTATGCACCTTATTAACAAAAATGATTCTAATATATATATATATGTTTGTTTCCTTATTACGTGTTATTTGTGTGCATATTAACTTCGTATGCATTATTTTTGTGTGCATTCTTCAAAAACTTGTTGTTAACAAAAATAAAAATATATAATAATAATAGTGATTGTCAAACCTTGTGATGATTTCTTTAAAATTTTATTTTTGCTTCTCTATCTTTTTGCGATGATTCCACTCCGATAAATTTAATTTTAAGTCGTAACTAGGCTTTCGATTATTTTTATCTCACGCCTTATCCCGAATTTTTAGGTCTTAACTCGACCTATTAATTCGCGATTTTCTTTCAATAAATCTAAATTTAAGTCATAAATTTGGCTTTTAATTATTTTTATCCTGCTTTCATCTCAAAATTGTGAGGTCTTAACTTGACCGATCAATTATTTTCCCAGTTACGATAATTTCTTGGATCTTAACTCGATCTTATTCGCAATACCTTTAGATCTTAACTTGATCTTTAGGATTTGTTTGATCATACCAGCATCTGCATCATGTTAGCATCAGTGTCATGTTACATTTTGCATCATATTTCTTGCATCTTTGCATTTCGCCTCAAGAACTACGTTTTGGTCTGATCCCTAGCAAAAAAGGGGTACGTAGGCAACTCGATGAAAGTTTGGGTACGACTAATATCATATGTATGCTTATATGTTTGTGGCCTAGATTGACGATTTGGTCAAATAGCTGTTGTCTATGAATTTTTAATATAACTTGTATCACGCGTTGCTATACAAATTATATCAAAGAGGGGCAACTGTAGACACCCCAATATGACCCCGTCTAATCTTAGGAGAATCCGATAATGAAAACAGTTAGAATTGTGCCTCAGTTCGATCATCGGGAAGTGATCCAAGCTCGGTAATTAAACCTGACCATCAAAAACCATCAAAAATCTTCAAAACCAATGAAGTTATACCAAGCCATCAATAAGTGTTTGCCCAAGTCATTGCCATAAGTGGCGATCGCCATGTTCATTGTGGTGACCGCCAATAGAACCTTGTGGAATATTTTCCAACATGGCGACCGCCATGTTCATTGTGGTGACCACCAACTCACATTATGGCGGCCGCCAACTCCAAATGATCTGGCATGCCTTAGAACGTGGCAGCATTTCATTGGTTGAAGAACTCTATAAATATCGTACCTCTGGGACGTTTTCAAGGGCAGAATTTGATAGAGAGGTTTAGTGAGAGAAGCTCTGCAAAGTCAACGAGCAATTCCGAGCCCCAATGCCAAAGCCCTGCCGAAATACCAAACTTTGAGCCTCCGATATTCCCAAACCCTACCTTAGGTCATCGCCTGAAGATCAAATTGTTCACCCACATTCCCTAACTTGAGGATTCCTAAGCAATTCAGGTATTTGGCTTGGATCCTCGGCCCTTCTAGCTCCATTTTCTACCCCTTTGGAGTGACCGGGTTTAATTTGGTCAATTCATTTTAATTACGTCATCGCATTATTTATGTAATTGTTATATTCTTACATTACTTTAAATTCTAGTTTTAACTTATTTAGCTTACTTTTTAATTTACTTATCTTCATTTTAAAGTTTATTACAAATTGTTAAATTATTAAATAGTGCTAATATTTTTTTTGTAATTACAACTTATCAATGTTGTTAATTGTTATAATCTAATGCACTTACATAAAAATTGTTGTAATAGTCAATATTACATCCATTTAAATTCTAATATTTTATCTCTTTTTTTTTATTTCCTTTTACATTAATTTAATGTTCTAGCATTTAATTTTTTTTAGTCTAAATTTCATTTTAATAGCATTTTATTTTATTTTCTTGTACTAATTAGTTTAATGCTCCATTTTATTTTCTTCTAATTTAGTTTTTATTTTCTTCTAGCATTACTTTAAAATTTCTTTTTCTAGTACTTTATTTATTAGCTTTTAATTTCCTTTATAGCATTTTTATTTTCTCTTTCTTTCAAGTTTTAATTTTATATTTTATTTAAATACTAGCATTTTTTTCTTTTAATTTTAGTTTAATATTCTTTTACTAACATCAACCTAAATGTTCTTTTAATTTAAAGTTCTTTTAACTTCATTTTTTTTTTCTTTTTCTAGCTTTTATTCTCTTTCTTTCATTAGTGTAATTTTCTTTCTATTATTTTATTTTCTTTTAGTATTAGTTTTAATTTTTTTACAAAGTTTCATTTAGCATTTTCTTTCTTTTAATATTAGTATTTATTTTTCTTACAAAAATTCATTTTATTTTTCTATGATTTTATTTTCTTTTATCTTCTTTTTCTTTTGCTTTGTTAAACAAAAAATCACAAAAAAAACATCATAATTTTCTCTTTAAAGAAAAATTCTATTTTTCTTTTCATCTCTTTTACTTTCCTCTACTTTATTTTATTTTCTCTTTCAAAAATATAAAATGTTAAAATCTTTTTTTATTGTTGCGACTCGGACTCTTGTTATTTTTTAAGCATTAATGAAAACAAATGAATTATGCCTAGTGGAGATGGTTGGGAGTGTAAATTGTGCGTGGAAATTAAATTTTGGATTTTAGTATGCTCGAGGATGATGGTTGAAGGTGAATTTGTACAGAAGAACATCGTTGTGAGGCGTTTGGCTTGTGCCTGGACTCGGTTTTGGTAGTTCCTGTTCGGTGTATCTACCAGTGTTGGCCGCTCGAGCGGTGGGGAGCCCGTTCGAGCGGACTAGTGGCAAAAAGTTTTCTAGGGTGTGACCGCTCGAGCAGTGAGGGTCCGCTCGAGCGGACTGTCGCGGAGCAGATGTTTTAAAAAGATCGCGTGGGGCCTTTTTCTTCCATTCTCTTCATGTCTCTCTCTCTAGAGTGTGGGTGAGAGCTAGGGCATGGGTTTGAGGGTTTCTTAGAGCTTGTTTGGCTCCTCCAAGTGAGTTTTCTTGGCTCCCTCTAAGTGGCTTGATCCTTGGAGGCCCAACCTTGGCGTTGGAGAAGCTTTTCTCACCGTGCAGTTGGAGATTCTCATGGATGTAGCTTGCTTGAGGCTTTCTCTTGTGGATCTAGCATCCTTAAGGTAGGATCTAAGACCTTCTTGGAATATTTTTGTGATATGTGTTGTGTTTTTCAATTTATGAACACAAAGCATGAAATACATGTTCTTAAAGCCCTAAATTGAAGTTTGATGAGAATGATGGTTCAATCATGAATCTATGAAGGATTTAACATGTTTTTATCTTGACAATGTCATTTATGGGGTTAGATTAAAAAAAAAGAGAACCTAGGGTTTGGAATTTGGGCTAAAACCATAAAATTTGGTGGTTTTGTGCTTAAAGAATTGGTACGATGAAATTGACGTGATTAACAATCAATTGGGGGTTATCTTAGCTTATTGTAAACTTGATTACATGAATTAATGCGATACATGTTGATGATAAGCTGAAAATGTGGGTTTTGTCGAATGAAATAATGAATTTGTGAAATTGAAACCATATGAGAGTTAATTTGGGTTTGAGCCCTAAAACAATGAAATTGTGAATAATGGAAATATATGTGATATGGGTTTGGCGAGAAGAACCTATAGGGTTGGACTCGCGCATGCATGTGATATGGGGTTGGTGAGAGGAACCATTTGGGTTGGACTCACATATGTATCTTGTATTATGATATATTGAAAAAAGAACGATTTGTGGATCCAAGGGATCGTTTAAAGTTGGGCACGAGTTGCTCCTCGGTAAAAATCTAAAAACCTGTGCAGATTGGGTTCTCTGCCCGCCGACAAGTAACCAGGAAAGGACGATAGGGTTCTCTGCCCTCTGGTTAACAACTGGGAAGAGACGAGTCGTGTCGGGGTATAGAACGTCTCGTTACTCCGTGGGGCCTGTGTGGCCGGGTCGAGTGTAACGCTATGGGGTCTATACGCCCGTCCGGTGCCGGTGCCTTTGTTTTGAACCATGAATTGGTAAAACGTGGAAAAATGCCGACAAGTGTGTGTATTGGCGCATGTGCTATGTGCATTGTAAATGATTGGGTTGTCAAAACCTTAATCTGAAATGGAACAAACGATAAAATGTGTTGAATAATGGGAGATGATAAAGAAATTTGGTTAATGAAACTTTAAGTGAAAGAATTGAGAAGATCGTAAAATGTGAAAGCATGTTTGGTCAGTGAAAAGAGAGATGAAAATGCATTTGATTAATTAAGATTAGTAAATTGATTGATTTCATGGAAACTAAGAAATATGGATGAACAAGCCCTTTTCATCTAAAATTTGGTTATGCAAATGAGAATTCATTTTGGGAACGAACGATATGTTTTAATCAAATATATGTGTGCATCTTGCATAACCACCATCATATATCATGCATGTATTCGAGATTAGTCTTGTTTCTATGAGCTTTGGCTCATGTTATCTAACAATATTTCAGGTGATGGCAGGACGAAGATTCTGGGCTGAGGTGATGGTCATTGGACCTTTGGCGTTATGGGTGGAGTTATATTCCTTCCAGATAGTCAGTTTGGAGAATGAAATTGTATAGGCATACTATTTTCCCTTTGAACGTTTGGAATATTGTATTTTGAGGGATAGAATACCTTGTTGTAAGGCCTTAGAGCCACCTATTCATGTTGTGCATGCATGTGAGGCCGTTTATTGTATAATGGTTGAACACTTTAATACCGGTTTATGGTGGTTTTTGTTAATAAAGTGGATTTCAGATCGTCATGGAATGGATGGATGTTTAAGCCTTTATGAATATTTTAAGAGCTTGTTTGAAGAATTTGAATCCACGTTTCAAAAAGAAGAAGAAGTGATTGATTTTCTCAGTCTTAAAGAAATTTTGAATTGAGGTCTCGAGTACCTGACCGCTCGAGTGGTCAGGAGTCCGCTCGAGCGGGGTTCGCAGGGTGTGTTTGTTGATAAACGTTTAATTCAGGTATTTTTAAACAGAGTTTGAGACAAGAATGGAGTATTTAAAGGCATAGATTTCAAAGAAAAGGCTTTCAAATTGGGTTGATCTCCAAGAAATATATTTTATACATATTAAAATGGGACAGGGGCACTACAAATGGTATTAGAGCTCTAGGTTAGAATACCTAGGAACCGTGGGAGTGGTTTATCCGTTACGTGAGAGTTTGCATTGATGTGTGACATTCATGTATTGGTGTGCTAGCATTAAATTTCATTAGGATATTTGACATTTGCATGCTACGTGATGTTTGTGCATTGAGGTTGGATATTTGGGATGATGTGTCTTGCCCTCGGTGTCCGGTCGATTAGTTCGGGATTCATGTTAGAAAGGCATTTGGCCGACGTCCATTCTAATGGGAAATCCAAACGAGTTACCTGGATTGATGTGTCACTCCTAGGGATTCTCCTCGGTATGTGGATATGTGATTATGTGTTGGTGTGATAGGACTAGATGTTGAGCAGTATGTGGTTCTAGAAGGTTAAGTCGAGTTTAACGTGGTTGGGTTTTGTGATGTTCTTGTGATAGGAGCTGTTCTTGAGGGACTATGACAAGTTGTGGTCAAGATTATGGTATAGGTTGTGGATGTGTAAATTGGTGGTTAATGGTCTTAGTGAGTGTATGCTCGTAAGATGAGTATTGATTGTTTGGGGTGTGTTGTGCCCGTGTGAGTTGTGGGTGATCGTAGTTAATTACCTGTTGTGTGTTATGCTACAAGTGGTTTGACGAATAGATATGATAAAGTGTTTGAAACCTCTTGAGGGTTGTTTATTGTGATTGGGTATGAGATGTCGTTATAGGCGTGTTGAGGATTATGTACGTTATGAGCCGTGCACCCCGAGATTGGGTATGGACGGGAACATAGTGGACGGGAGCATAATAATCACCAGCTCAAGGTGGATTAGAGCGTCTAAGCGTAGACAATGTTTGAGAATGTTCCTTCCCCTACGAGGTGTTATTGGTAACCACAGTGGTACTTATGGTTTGACGATCTGTGTGATGACCTTTGTGTCTATCCCGTGGCGTGGTGCCAAGCCGTGTTCCTAAATAGAAGTTAGAGATTGCATGATGAATGGATATGTGGGTTAGGATGTTGTCGACAAGTTGGTTACCGAGTGATATGTGTGTACATATGATGAGATGTATGTCGGAGACGGTTGTGATTTAATGTGTAATCATTTAAGGTCATTTGGGAAACTTCGTGGAGTGGAAGTTTGTGGTTTGAATGATTGAGAAACTAGATGCAGTGCGAAATATTTAGTAAGTGTAAGTGTACGAGGCTGGTAGAGCCTGAGATGGATGTTATTAAAGAAGTTGGCTTGGTCATCTTAGGATGACGTGTCAGTGGGAATAGATCTCTTGAGAGGATGATGTTGGTGGTTTGTGACCTGCTGTAAAGTCTAGGAATGGCGGTGCTGTTCAGCCTAGAATTAGAAGATGAAGTTTGTTTAATCCCCATTGTGGATAATTTTTTTTTGTTTGGATGACTATAAACCTGGATAAAGCTATGGTGTGAGTAGTTTTAGATCCTTTGTAAGAAGACGTGAGTGCTTTCGTGTTTCTCCCCTACATATGCTAAGTGCATGAAATTTGAGAGCACGTGGTAGATGTTAAAGGTGTGATTGATCTAGTTACTTGATTGACATAACATAAATGTGGTGCTCCTTAAAGAGGTGGAAGTTGATTATAGTTAGATATGTGGTATAAAGATAGTTGTGTTGTCTTGCTTATGGGAGTGAAATGTGGAGTGGTGGAATTCCACTATGTACTGTAATAGTTTGAGCGGTTTGGAGCTGGTGGGCAAAAGTTATGAATCCCAAGAGGTAAGTATTCGTATTGTGCACGAATTGCAGAAATGTGAATGATGTTCGTATAAGTCATAAGGAGATATGGGTAGCTCTAGGCAAAAGGTTTCGGTTTCAACTGTTATCGACTAAGTGTTTTACGCTCTCCTTCGTAGATGGGCATGAGCTGTGAGCTCGAGAGGATAATGTAGCCGCTATTTTCTTATAGGGAGTCGTGTTAATTTAACGCAATCTTGTAAGGAGAAGTCTTGAAATGATGTAGATGGATAGTGCTATGTTTTTCTGGATACCTGGTGATGGGCTTGTGGACGTGTGAGATGCGTCACTAGAAGGTAAAAAAGTTAAGAGTAATAAAAAAAAATATGTATATATGAAGGGGATTTGAACTTGAGAACTGAGTGGGATGAGTGATATGATTGTTGTGATTGGAGTCGACGATATTTGTATGATGGTGACTTGATTCCTCATGGTTTCTTGGTGAAAAGTTATTTGTTCTACTTTACGAGTATAAGTATTCGGGTTGTGTGCTTTCAGATGTTAGACTGATAAGCTCGGAGTGTTTATCCATTATTAACGGGAGAATCAATGTTGAAACCTAGAACTACTGTGTGCGGAGGTTAGGAAAAGATTGATTGAGAGAGGCATATAATGGGTATTCTGGTTTGTGCAGGAATGTTTTTTTTTTGTCTGTATCCTATGTGATTTGCGCTTAACCTTTTGTGATTATGTTTTTCACCTAGTATGGCTTTGATAATCCGTCATGAGTTTCAGTTCGTGTTCTGTTGACGTTGAAGTTGCTCGGTTTGCTTAGAGTTGACAGTAGGGTACCCATTTGGGAAAGGAAACAAGCTGTAGAGAATAAAGTCGAGAGTATCAAGGTGAAGTGATAAAGGTGTGAGTCACAAGAAATTTGGTATTGAAGAGACATCATCGGTGTGATTTGTTTGGGTTAACGGGTTTGTCAGATTTAGAATGAAATGATCTTATTTGTATGAAAGAAAAATTTCTTACAAGGATGCTTAGGTTTGATTGATGAGTGGTATGGGCAGTGTAATGTGATAAGTTGGTGTTAATGTGTTGAAGAGATAAGTGTATGAGCATGGGTGATAGGAGAGTGAGAGAATGGTATACGAATTGAGCAGTGTGGTCCTTTCATGGTGTGCCGTGAGTGGATGGAATGTCCAGGGAGTTGCGTATAAGATGAAACTAATCAAAGCAAGTGGGAAGGTACGAATAGGTTAAATAGTGTTAGTGAGTGATCAGAGAATCACGTGTTAGTCCTCTCAGATAAAGAATTATTATACGTGGAGTGTGGATCTGAAAACAATGAGTGAGCATACATACTAGTATCGACGAATAGCTTAACTAGTAGTTGTCTAGAACTAAGCAACCGATTAATTATAAGACGTTGTAAATTTGAAAGGCCGATAGACGCAGTATGAGTAAACATAAATGTTGTATGGGATTCATTATAAGGGTGAGAAATTGACTAAGAGTAAGTGGTTTAATGGAACATGTGGGCTTACGGATGCGTTTGATGATGTGGTATGGGACGCGATTAGTTTTGTGCAATACGCGTAATCGTTTGGGTTGGTCGCATCTGAGGTGGGTTGCATTATAGTGCCTTGGTCAAGTGAGTTGGATCTCGGTCAGACAATATTAGAGTAACCCGTGTGTTAGTAGGACCGTTTGTATGAGGACGAGTGGCATGGATGTTGTTGATTATCATGCCAGTCAGTTGATTCAAGTTCTAGTGTTAAATTTCGAGGACAAAATTTCCTAAGTGGGGGAGATTATAGCGACTCGGACTCTTGTTATTTTTGAAGCAGTAATGAAAACAAATGAATTATGCCTAGTGGAGATGTTTGGGAGTGTAAATTGTGCATGGGAATTAAGTTTTGGGTTTTGGTATGCTCGATGATGACGGTTGAAGGTGAATTTGTATAGAAGAACATCGTTGTGAGGCATTTGGCTTGTTCTTGGACTCGGTTTTGGCAGTTCCTGTTCCGAGTATCTACCAGTGTTAGCCGCTCGAGCGGTGGGAAGCCCGCTCGAGCGGACTAGTGGCAGAAAGTTTTCTGGGGTGTGACCGCTCGAGCGGTGGGGGTCCGATCGAGCGGACTATCGCGAAGCAGATGTTTTAAAAAGATCGCGTGGGGCCTTTTTCTTTCATTCTCTTCATGTCTCTCTCTCTAGAGTGTGGGTGAGAGTTAGGGCTTGGGTTTGAGGGTTGCTTGGAGCTTGTTTGGCTCCTCCAAGTGAGTTTTCTTGGCTCCCTCTTGGTGGCTTGATCATTGGAGGCCCGACCTTGGCGTTGGAGAAGCTTTTCTCACCGTGCGGTTGGAGATTCTCATGGATGGAACTTGCTTGAGGCTTTCTCTTGTGGATCTAGCATCTCTAAGGTAGGATCTAAGACCTTCTTGGAATATTTTTATGATATGTGTTGTTTTTTTCAATTTATGAACACAAAGCATGAAATACATGTTCTTAAAGCCTTAAATTGAAGTTTGATGAGAATGATGGTTTAATCTTGAATCTATGAAGGATTTAACATATTTTTATCTTGACAATGTCATTTATGGGGGTTAGATTACAAAAAAAAAATGAGAACCTAGGGTTTGGAATTTGGGCTAAAACCATGAAATTTAGGGGTTTTGTGCTTAAATAATTGGTACGATGAAATTAAAGTGACGAACAATCAATTGGGGGTTATCTTAGCTTATTGTAAACTTGATTACATGAATTAATGCGATACATGTTGATGTTAAGCTGAAAATGTGGATTTTGTCAAATGAAATAATGAATTTGTGAAATTGAAACCATATGAGAGTTAATTTGGGTTTGAACCCTAAAACAATGAAATTGTGAATAATAGAAATATATGTGATATGGGTTTGGCGAGAAGAACCTATAGGGTTGGACTCGCGCATGCATGTGATTTGGGGTTGGTGAGAGGAACCATTTGGGTTGCACTCACATATGTATGTTGTATTATGATATATTGAAAAAGGACCGATTTGTGGATCCAAGGGATTGTTTAAGGTTGGGCACGAGTTGCTCCTCGGTGAAAATCCAAAAAACTGTGCAGATTGGGTTCTCTGCCCGCCGGCAAGCAACCAGGAAAGGACGATAGGGTTCTCTGCCCTCTGGTTAACAACCGGGAAGAGACGAGTCGTGTCGGGGTATAGAACGTCCTGTTACTCCGTGGGGCCTGTGTGGCCGGGTCTAGTGTAACGCTATGGGGTCTATACACCTGTCCAGTGCCGGTGCCTTTGTTTTGAACCATGAATTGGTAAAACGTGGAAAAATGCCGACAAGTGTGTGTATTGGAATATGTGCTATGTGCGTTGTAAATGATTGGGTTGTCAAAACCTTAATCTGAAATGGAACAAACGATAAAATGTGTTGAATAATGGGAGATGATAAAGAAATTTGGTTAATGAAACTTTAAGTGAAAGAATTGAGAAGATCGTAAAATGTGAAAGCATGTTTGGTCAGTGAAAAGAGAGATGAAAATGCATTTGATTAATTAAGATTAGTAAATTGATTGATTTCATGGAAACTAAGAAATATGGATCAACAAGCCCTTTTCATCTAAAATTTGGTTATGCAAATGTGAATTCATTTTGGGAACGAACGATATGTTTTAATCAAATCTATGTGTGTATCTTGCATGACCACTCTCGTATATCATGTATGTATTCGAGGTTAGTCTTGTTCTTACGAGTTTTGGCTCATGATGTCTAACAACATTTCAAGTGATGGCGTGTCACTCCCCAAAATCCAGGGTCACGTGAAAATTCACCAAACACCAGTTTTACAGAAAATAGGTTTTCATACATTTAAATCCACCTGTTGAAATCACAAGAAAACCCAGCATGCATCTCTCGTAATGTACATCGTGGAAAAATAGGTTTTCATACATCGTTCCCTCATGGAATGTACATCGTGGAAAAATAAGAAAGAGATCCTATCTACCGACTCTGTCAAACAGACAAAGGTAACAACTATAGACTCCTGTCCATTATTCTAGTCCCGAACCACTTAAGGCTTACTAGGTAATGATAAGTTCTATACGGAGCTCCACGACGTAAAAGCTAACTTTACGGGCCCGACAACTCGAGGGAAAAGAGCACCCAAACCGACCTTCTTTACAAAAACTGCCCTGAAGGATAACAATGGTACCTACACTGTGCACGTTTTTAGACTTTCACCAAGCGCAACTCGTGGCAAATACACGTCATTCCGGTACATCTAGATAATCATTCTCAAAAATCGAACCATTTCACAAATATACATTATACATATATACATAGATCCATCCATCACCATTGAGATTTTTCACAAAACCACAATTTTTCAACAAATCCACCGTTTTCAAGAAAATTCTTTGAAAACCTCACTACCACATGTCATACAGTACTATAAGCCTTGTTTTTCTATCAGAAAAATAAGGCTAAAATAGAAAATATGACATTTGATGCATTTTTACCTGGTGAAAAGGCATACAATTCCATATAATACCCACATAACAGCAGTAGGTCTAGAATCCTACCTCGTTGGGTCAAAATCCGACGCCTCGAAAATCAAACCTCGTCGGAATGAGAATCTGACCGGATGAGTGTGAAGCTAACAGCGTCGATAACAAGGACCCACAAGCTGATCCTCGAAAACTATGCTCGGGCGGGTCAAAAATGTAGAGAGAAGGTAGAGGAAATGGAAAGAACTAAGCTTTTCCAAACATTCTAGGGGCTGGAATACATATAGGCACGCCAAAAAGCGTGTTCAGTCGACTGAAGAGGCCACTTCAGTCGACTGAAGCACCTCCAAAAACGCAAACCGTCTCAGGTCAGTCGACCGAACCCCTGAGTTCAGTCGACCGAACTCAAGAAAAGTGGCTCAGTCGACTGGGCCAAGCCCTCCCGTCAACCGAACCCAAGGTTCTTATCCTACTGGTTTCCACTTCAGTGGACTGAACTCACCCGTTCAGTCAACCGAACCTGCTTGGTGCAACATACTGTTTTGAGTCTCGATTTTGTGTTCTAAAGCCAACCCAACGAGCCTAAACAAGGTCCGAAAAAGCGTAAAACACATCTATATGCCTAAAGACGTAATCATGTATAAATAATTCAAAATAACAAGGTTCGGGGTCTCACAACTCTCCCCTCAAGAAATTTCACCCCCGAAATTTCCTACATGGTCACGAGGTAAGCAAGTCTGGGTATCTAGAGTGCATTCCAGACTCAAGCTCTCAAGTCGCTTCTTTAACCCTGTGATGAAGCCACTGAACTTTGACATAAGTAATGATTCTCCCCCGTAACACCTGTTCCTTTGTATTCAGAATCCTCACCGGGCGTTCCTCGTACGTGACATCCTCGGCAACCCGCAACTTAGCCCAATCTAATACATGTGAAGGATCGGGCTCGTATCTTCAAAGCATCGAAACGTGAAAGACGTTATGTATAGATGCTAACTGAGGCGGCAAGGCCAGACGGTAAGCTACCACTCCAATCCTTTCCAGGATCTCGAAGGGTCCAATAAAACGTGGTGATAGCTTCCCACTACTACCAAACCTCATCAACCCTCTGCGAGGTTAAACCTTCAAAAACACATGATCCCCCACAGCAAACTCTAACGGTCTCCTCCTCCGATCAGCATAACTCTTTTGACGACTCTGAGCTATCACTAGACGCTGACGAATCACGAAAATCTTTTTCATCTTCTCCCGTACTAAGTCGGGTCCCATAACAGTAGTCTCTCCCTCCTCTGTCCAACAAACAGGTGACCTACACAATCTACCATATAGAGCCTTGTACGGTGCCATCCCAATACTGGACTGATAGCTGTTGTTGTTTGCAAACTCTGCCAACAATAGATGATCCTCCCAAGAACCCCAAAAGTCAAGCACGCACGCTCTCAACATGTCCTCCAAAGTCGGAATGGTCCTCTCAGACTGACCACCGGTCTGAGGATGAAAAGCCGTACTAAAAGTCAAGCTCGTCCCCAAAGCCACCTGAAGACTCTACCAAAAGTGCGACATAAAGCGCGGGTCTCAATCAGAAACGATAGTCACCAGTACTCCGTGTAGTCGGACTATCTCTCGAATGTACAATCTACTCAATCGGTCCACTAGGTCTCTTACTCGAATGGGGAGGAAGTGCGCAGACTTCATTAACCTGTCCACTATAACCCAAATAACATCGTGCCCCTTCGGCGAGCGTGGAAGACCTGACACAAAATCCATAGTGACATTCTCTCACTTGCACTCAGATACAAGCAAAGGCTGCAGCAATCCTGCGGGCCTCTGGTGCTCCACCTTTACTTGCTGACAAGTAAAGCATCGAGAAATGAATCGGATCACATCCCTCTTCATTCCCATCCACCAGAACTGTCGGCGCAGGTTGTGATACATCTCCGTGCCTCCCAGATGCACTGCAAGACGTGAGTGATGAAACTCATGCATCACCTCTACATGGCATGACTCTAGCACAAACAATCTCCCTGAAAACCTTAAACTCTGATCTAGACTCACCACCCATCCTACTGTGTCTATCCCACTAGCAATGCGGTCCCGTATCATCTGAGCCTCCTGATCAGTCCCCTGAGCCTCTAACGCACGAGCAACTAATGCAAGCTGTGAAGCTATAGAATATAAAGTTGCACCTTCCCTTGTCTCCCTGAGATACAGATCAAACTCCCCAACAACTCTAAGCATGTCCCATTCCCATATAGCCACAGAAGCTAATGAGCCATGAGATCTCCTTCTAAGCGCATCTGCTACGACATTTGCCTTCCCCGGGTGGTACTGCAAATCAAAGTCGTAGTCTCCCAATAACTCCATCCATCGCCGCTGGCGAAGATTCAGGTCTTTCTGTGAAAACAAGTATTTCAAGCTCTTGTGATCAGAGAAAACCTCAAAATGCTCACCATATAGGTAATGCCGCCATATCTTCAAAGCGAAGACTACAGCTGACAACTCCAGATAATGAGTCGGGTAATTCCTCTCGTGTGTCTTCAGCTGTCGCGAGCCATAGGCTACAACTTTGCCTCTCCACATCAACACACAGCCCAAACCATCAAGTGATGCGTCGCAATACACAGTATACCCCAGACTTCGCTATGGAATAATCAGAACAGGTGCATTGGTCAGTCTCCTCTTCAACTCCTGAAAAGCTGACTCACAAGACTTGCTCCATACAAACATGACTCCCTTCCTCGTCAAACACGTCATCGGTGCTGCAAGCTTAGAGAAGTCCTGTTCAAATCGTCGGTAATAACGCGCTAAACCCAGAAAACTACAGATCTCAAAAACATTCCTCGGTCGTTGCCAATCTGTCACTGCATCAGTCTTCGTCGAGTCTACTAATACCCCATCCTTTGACACCACATGTCCAAGGAATCTCACCTCTGTTATCCAGAACTCACACTTCTCGAACTTCACATACAAGCGATGTTCTCTCAGAAGGTGCAAGATGACATGCAGATGCTCCTCATGCATCTCCCTCATGGGTGAATAAACTAGAATATCGTCCACGAAAACAACCACAAAACTGTCCAGGTAGGAGTGGAAAATACGGTTCATCAGACCGAACGACATGACTAGAAACTCATAGTAACCATAGCGAGTCCGAAAGGCGATCTTTGCTATGTCCTCATTCCTAATCCGCAGCTGATGATACCCTAATCTCAAGTCAATCTTTGAAAAATAGCGCGATCCTCTCAGCTGATCAAACAGGTCATCGATCCTAGGCATAGGATACTTATTCTTCACTGTCACCTGGTTCAGCTTCCTGTAGTCTATATATAGTCTCAACGACCCATCCTTCTTCTTCACGAACAAGGCTGGCGCTCCCCACAGCGACATACTCGGCCAAACAAACCCTTTGTCTAGTAACTCCTACAACTGCACCTTGAGTTCTCGCAACTCAATAGGTGCAAAGCGATATGATGGCATAGAGATAGGAGCCGCTCCTGGAATGAGATCAATGGAGAACTCCACATCACAGCTCGGTGGCAACCCAAACAGATCGTTAGGAAAGACGTCCGGATAGTCACACACCACAGGGGGTAACTCCCTCCGAACCTCATCTGGCATATCCAAATTGAGAGCAAAAAAGAGAGAACCCAAGTTCCCTCGAACTCGCGCGGCACCTGGTACAGACACCAAGCTCTCATCCCGATCACCCACAAAGTAAAAGCAATCACCCTTCGGTGTACAGATCAACACTGTCCATCGCTCACAATCTATATAGGCATAGTAGGTCATCAGCCATCCCATCCCTAGGATGACGTCAAATGTGGTCATGTCTAGAATGATAAACTCAAACTCTAAACAACGACCGGCGACCTCCAGCATGCAAGATCTACAAACAAGGCTCAACGTCACATTCCCACTGACTGGGGTCTCCACGCACAAGGTACTACCTAACCAGTCCATTTCCAACCCCAATGTAGACACAAATGCAGAGGATATAAATGAATGTGATGCTCCTGTGTCTATAAGAACACTAGCCCATGATCTAAAGACTAGAAGAGTACCTTTGATCATGGCCGGAGTGACTGCTGCATCAGACACAACTAGTGCTTTGAAAGCACTACGGTCAGCAAGAACATAAGCCTTGGCCTGTGGTAGTCTGGTCTGCCCACCATAACCCTGAGTCGATGGCTGCCTCACAGACTGAGCTGAAGTATCTCCCCCTGCAAACCTGGAAGTCTGAGCCCTAGGCTGCTGCAGAGCCTGTTGCCTCTGTACAGACGAAGCAACTGACGCTTCTGTCGTGCCCTAAACATTTCCCTCTCTGGGACAGGATCTACGAATATACCCGGACTGAACACACAAAAAATAGATAGGTGGGTCTCTCACTTATGGCTGGACGGGCGCTGAACTCTGAGCCTGGCCCTTCTACGGGCACTCAACTGAATGATGTGCCGGCTGTCCACAGCGATAACAGATCAATCCTCTCTGCTCCAGCCTTCCTGTCGAGGCCACTGAAGGTGTAGGTGCAGACGACTGCGGCTGATACGATTCGCCAACATGAGAACTAAGTCCAGACGACCTCTGGCGCTTTTTCCTGCGCCTCTGGAACTTTACATCTCCACTATCCTGCTAACTTTTGCTCTCTCTAATCCTGCAGCTATCTGACAATGAGTTCTCTACCAGGATAGCTGCTTCCACCAGCTTGATGTACACCTCCATGTCCAGAGCTGTAACCCTATCCTTGATAGTAGGTCGAAGTCCTCTCTCAAACCTCTGAGTACGTAACTCCTTAGTCGACACCATCTCAGGTGCGAATCACAACAGATTCGTGAACTTGGCCTCATACTAGACCATAGACAAATTTCCCTGAACAAGGGAGAGGAACTCATCTCGATAAGTATCTCTCGAAGATCTCGGGAAATACTTCTCCAAGAAGACCCTCGTAAAAGCAGCCCATGTCTCATCTTCAGTGGTCTTGGCAAACTTCCACCACTCTCTAGCATATTCTCGCAGTTGGAACACCGCCAACTTTATATGCAAAGCATCCTCCTCGATGTCCAGAGTATCAAAGATCGATGTGGTTACTTCTAACCACTCAGTAGCGACCTTTGGGTCTGGCTCCCCAGCAAAGATCGGAGGATCCAACCACTGAAACTCTCGCATAGCTACAGAAGCCCTTGGCTTAGGAACCCATACACTAGCCCTGGTCGCTTCTGCCATAGCTCGCATAGTGGCAAGCATCTCCTGGACAATGTCAGCACCGCCCACTTGTTCCTGTGGGGCATGAACGTCATCCTCCTCTGGAACCTGAGCATTTAGAACCCGATCATAAGCACGACCTCGGCCAAGGCCTTGACCACGACCCCATCCCCGCACTCCCCGTGTGAACATAATTCTATAGGAAGCAATATGAACAAGATAAGCATTCCTACACATGTTACTACGTAACAGGAACACATAATCATGCTATCACATAGCCACATAAGATCATGTTAACACGTCTCACATACCGAGGAGAACTAACAAGACAGACTCGTCCATTTAGATAACCTATTTAGATTCCCTACTAAAAAACACATCGGCCAAACGCATTTCTAACTTAGCTTCCAAATCTGTTATTCCAAACGTCGTAAGGTAAGACTTATCAATCCTGAGATTCAACCTCCATACTCACATATACTTAACGATCATGCTCAGAAAGCTATTAACATGTTATAAACCAACGTTTAAACACATGCAAGAAAGCGTATACAATCAACCTCACCAGGTGATAAACCCCTTTTTCCATGGCTCTTAGGTATTCGAATCCAGAACTCTGATACCAAGTTATCACGCCTTAAAACCCAGGGTCACATGAAAATTCACCAAACACCAGTTTTACAAAAAATAGATTTTCATGCATTCAAATCCATCTGTTGAAATCACAAGAAAACCCAACATGCATCTCTCATAAGCAGTAAACATCCTGTATAACATGCATAAGTATATCACCTTATGACGTACAAAACTGCCTTAAAAAACATGCATACCAAAAGAAGGAAAACTATAAAAGTCTTCCGCCAACACAAGCATCACCAGAGCTACTCCTCATCCACATCATCACCTGAAAACAGTTTTACAAAAAAATCCACCTGTGAGCCGAAGCCCAATAGAAACAGACAATAAAGCTGTAAAACAGGTAATATGCGATCATATAGAGTGGGAGCGTACTCAACCACAAATCAAAAAGGTTTTACGTCATAAAATCCCAAGTTTCTCATAAACATCCAAAATAGTTTTCCTTCACAACTAAGCATTTAAACAATGCAAAACACATTTTACAGTTGAAGGAAAACAGGAATCAAAACATCGTTCTCTCACGGAATGTACATCGTGGAAAAATAAGAAAGAGATCCTATGTACCGACTCTGTCAAATGGAAAAAGGTAACAACTATAGACTCCTGTCCATTATCCTAGTCCTGAACCACTTAAGGCCTACTAGGTAATGACAAGTTCTATACGGAGCACCACGACGTAAAAGCTAACTTTACGAGCCCAACAACCCGAGGGAAAAGAGCACCCAAACCGACCTTTACGGAAACTACCCCGAAGGATAACAAAGATACCTACACTGCGCACGTTTTTAGACTTTCACCGAGAGCAACTCGTGCCAAATACACGTCATCCCGGTACATCTAGATAATTATTCTAAAAAATCGAACCATTTCACAAATATACATTATACATATATACATAGATCCATCCATCACCATGGAGATCAAACAAAATATTTTCAAAATATTTTTACTGTTTTCAACAAAATGTTTCAAAACCTAAGACTCAACCCTGAATGCGAGCTCCAAACCTCCAAAACACCAAGTGTTGAGATTTTTCACAAACCTACCATTTTTCAAAAAAATCCACCGTTTTCAAGAAAATCTTTTGAAAACCTCACTACCACATGTCATACAGTACTGTAAGTCAAGAAAAGCGAATAACATGCTTTCTATCAGAAAAACAAGGCTTCAACAGAAAATATGACATTTGATGCATTTTTACTTGGTGAAAATGCATACAATTACATATAACACCCTCATAACAATAGTGGTCTAGAATCCTACCTCGTTGGGTCAAAACCTGACGCCTCAAAAATTGAACCTCGTCGAAACGAGAATCTGACCGGATGAGCACGAAGCTAACAGCGTAGATAACAAAGATCCACAAGCTGATCATCAAAAACTAGGCTCGGGCGGGTAAAAAATGTAGAGAGAAGGAAAAGGAAGTGGAAAGAACTAAGCTTTTCCAAACATTCCAGGGGCTGGAATACATATAGGCACGCCAAAAAGCCTATTCAGTCGACTGAAGAGGCCACTTCAGTCGACTGAAGCGCCTCGAAAAACACAAACTGCCTCAGTTCAGTTGACCGAACCCCTGAGTTCAGTCGATCGAACTCAAGAAAAGTGGTTCAGTCGACTGGGCCAAGCCCTCCAGTCGACCGAACCCAAGGTTCTTATCCTACTGGTTTCCACTTTAGTCGACTGAACTCACCAATTCAGTCAACCGAACCTGCTTGGTCCAACATACTGTTTTGAGTCTTAGTTTTGTGTTCTAAGGCCAACCCAACAAGCCTAAAAAAGATCCGAGAAAGCATAAAACACATCTACATGCTGTTCTACAACTCCAAAACATAAGCCATGCATCGATAATACATAACATGAAGGAAAAACACATAATCATGTATAAATAATTGAAAATAACAAGGTTCGGAGTCTCACATGGCGGGACGAAGATTCTGGGCTGAGGTGATGGTCATTGGACCTTTGGCGTTACGGGTGGAATATTGTACGTTTGGAATATTGTATTTTGAGGGATATAATACCTTGTTGTAAGGCCTTAGAGCCACCTATTCATGTTGTGCATGCATGTGAGGCTGTTTATCATATAATGGTTGAACACTTTAATACCGATTTATGGTGGTTTTTGTTAATAAAGTGGATTTCAGATCGTCATGGAATGGATGGATGTTTAAGCCTTTATGAGTATTTTAAGAGCTTGCTTTAAGAATTTGAATCCATGTTTCAAAAAGAAGTGATTGATTTTCTCAGTCTTAAAGAAATTTTGATTTGAGGTCTCGGGTACCTGACCGCTCGAGCGGTTAGGAGTCCGCTCGAGCGGGGTTCGCTGGGTGTGTTTGTTGATAAACGTTTAATTCAGGTGTTTTTAAATAGAGTTTGAAACAAGAATGGAGTATTTAAAGGCATAGTTTTCAAAGAAAAGGCTTTCAAATTGGATTGATCTCCAAGAAATATATTTTATACATATTAAAACGGGTCAGGGACGCTACATTTATTCTTTTAAAATCTTCCTTTGTCAACTTAATTTTTCTTCTATAGTATTTTTCTTTTCTTTTTTTTATTAATTACAAAAAAGAACAAAAAATAAAAATACATTTTATGTTAGTTAATATTTTTCTTATTTTAATCTTTCAAGTTAATTGTGTAATTTTCTCATCTAACAATAATTAAAACTCATTTGTTTATTTTATTTCTGTTATTTTTTTTTCTTCTGTTTTGTTCAAAAAGTATAAAATATAAACAATAAAATTTTCTTTTAGTAATTTAAACAAGTAGTTTCTAACATTTTATTTTGGCTTATAAGTTTTCTTTTATTTCTTTTTTTTTTCAAATTAAAACTTTAAATATTTTCTTGTTAATACATAAAATATTTGATATTAGATTTTATTGTTTTGGTTAGTTTTTTTAATATAAGAATTTTACATGCTTTTAGATAATTTGATAATATGCATATTGTATATATTAGTTTAGGGTTTGATTACTTTATTTTAAAATTGTGTAGTTCATTTTTGTGCAATCCATGTTTAGATAATTTTAGCAACTTAGCATGTTTTTTCTTTTAACCAAATCATGTTAGTTTAGGTTATTTAAATAATATTACATGTGGGTATGTATACTATGTATTCTTTAGTTAGAAATTACATGTTATATGACTTAGGATTTTATCATTTTATTTGTTTTGATTTGAAGTGCTATATACATATATTATGTATTTTTCATATTTGATTTTTGATGTTCTCTATTTACCTTCATTTTTTTTATTTGCATGCATTTGAGAAATCATATTAAAGAACCAATTGTGATTAGTAGAGGCCAACTTTACGGTTGGGTGAACATGGTGCCTAACACCTTCTTCGATTCGTAGTTTAGCCCCCAAACTCTCTTTCTCTGGTTAACGTTTTAAAGATTAATAGCCAATTTTGATTTTCTTAGTTTTTCTCAAAAACTAAATGGCGACTCTATTTTTAACAAAAGGGGTTTTCAAAATTTGATTTTCAAGGTATTAAAAGATTTTTTTAAACATTCTTTGAATTTTTTATTTTTTAACATTTTTCAAAATAATTCCTAAAATCCTAACCCCACAACGAGTAGTCACGATGATGAAGCATATGTCCTATTTCCCAGAAATGGGGTTGGGTCGCAAGCAGCAAGGCATTTCGAAGCCAATCAAAGTGGCGTAGAGCTCATAGTGCTTGGATTTGGGATACAAGCCGACCAAGTAAGAATTATAGGAGCCAAAGAAAGGGTAGAGGGAAAAGAAGAACGGATACTTAGGAACGCTGAATGGCTACTTCGTTTAAGAAGGAGAGGATTTTCCTTACTATGGCTTCCTAGAGCCATGGATTTATAAAGAAGCTAATCAGAAGCTACCAGGACTGGAAATTTTTTTTAACCACCAACTGTCTGACACAGAGGAAGAGGAAGCTTTGGGAGAAAAGGAAGGAGAGAAAAAGAAAAAGGAGAAAGACTGGGTTGACGAAATGGAAGGCATGACAGGTATGTTTGCTAACTAGATGCGCATAACTAATCAAGACTGCCTGATGTTGGGTTACGGAGTACCAGCTAACTATACTGGCCTTATTGTGGATGTTGTGGCAAAAATTGTCAATAACTAGTTGTGGCGTTGGGATTTATGGGTCAAAAAGAAGGTAAGTCAAAGATATTTTGAAAAATATTTTGAATGTCTTGGAAACTAAATTTTGAAAACCCTTTTTATGAAAAACGAAGTCGCCACTTAGTTTTTGAGAAAAACTAAGAAAAAAAAATGGCTACTGATCTTTAAAAATATTAACCAGAGAAAAGAGGGTTCGGGGGCTAAAGTACGAATCGGGGAAGGTATTAGACACCTCGTTTGCTCAACCATAACGTTGGCCTCTACTAATTATCATCGGTTCTTTAATAAAATTTCTCAAATGCATGCAACTAAAAAAATAGAGGCAAAGAGAGAACACCCAAAATTAAATTTAAAAAATACATAACATACGTACATAATACTCCAAAACAAATAAGTGTCAAAAAAAAAATTCAAAACCCTATGGCATATAACTTCTAACTAAAAGGATACATGAAACACATACCCACGTGCAATATTATTTAAACAACCAAATACTAACATGCTTTGATTAAAAGAATAATATGCTAAAGTTGTCAAAATTATCTAAACATGGATTGCACAAAAATGAACTAGACAATATGTACAATATGCATATTATTATCTAAAAGTTGTAAGAAGCATGTAAAAAGTCATATGTTGAAAACTAACCAAAATAATAAAATCGAGTAACAAACATCTTGTATTAACAAGCAAATATTTAAAATTTTAACTTGAAGAAGGAAGAAATGAAAGAAAACTTACAAAAGATTGATTAAGCCAAGATAAACAAAAAGGGTTTAGAAAATGATTTCAAACTAATAAAAAAGGAAACCTAACTATTTTTATAAAAGATGAAAATAAGAAAAATAAGAAGAACATTAACTAGCATAAAATATATTTTTATGATTTTGTGCTTTTTGTGGTTGATAAAATAAAAGGAAAGAAAAATACTATAGAAGAAAAATTAAGTTAACAAATGAAGGTTTTGAGAAAAGAAATTTTTTTTTGATTATTAACATTTTATATTTATAAAAGATAATTAAAGGAAAAGGGAAGGAAATAAAAGAAATGAGAAGGATGATGGAGTTTTAACTATTAAAGAAAATTATAAAGCTACTAAAAGAAAAATTAGAATAATGCTAACTAAAGAACATTAAACTAAAAAAAATATTAGTATTAAGTGAAACATAAAATTGGTATTACAAGAAGTAAGAAATAAAATACTATAAGAAAATTTAAAGCTACAAAGAAAATAAAGAAAAATAAAAAAGAAAATTACACTACTATGGAAAGAGAAAAAAAAGAAAATAAGAGTTAGAAACTAAACATTAAAGTAAAAAGAAAATAGAATATTGGCACTAAAAAATAATAATATTAAAGAAATTACATTAAGTTAAGAGTAAAGAAATAAAAATTACATTACAAAGGAAAGTAAATGCTTCAAAAGTAAATTAAAATTAAGCTAGGAATACAATAAAGATAACGAATTAGAGTGCTAGTAAAGTAAAGCTAAGTTAACCAAAAGCAAAGAAAATAAAATAAAATACTCGAATATCGAATTAATATGAAAGTAAGAAAATGAATAGAAATGAAATATTTGAATTAAATGGGTATAATATTGATAATTACAACTATTTTTATGTAAGTGCCTTAATTATAACATTTAACAACATCAACAAGTTGTAATTGTTAGGAATGTTAACACTATTTAATGAGTTGATTAGGTTTTAATTCAAATAAGCAAATAAATAAATAAGTGAGCTAAATTAAACGAAATACTAGAATATAAATAAATCAATTGATAAGTAAAACAAGAATGTAATAAAAAGAAATATGTGATTTGAAATTGAATTCGAACCCGATCACTCCAAGGAGAAAAAGTGGAGTTTAGAAAGATCGGGAATCTGAACGGGGTACTTAGATTGCCAGGGAATCCTCAAGTTGTGGAATGTGCCTCAGCATGCCAATCCTCGAGCGGTGATCCAAGCAATGTAGGATTCAATATAGGTATTGGAGGTTTGGGACTCGGTATTTCAGCAGGACTTTGGCGTCGGGGTTTAGGATCGCTCGATGTATCGGCAGAGTCTCTCTCACTCAAAATTCCTTACTAAAAGCGTACGCTGGGGTACGATATTTATAAAATTCTTCAACCAAGGAGGTGTTGCCACGCTTTGGGACACGTCAGGCCATTTGGAGTTGGCGGTTGCCATGATGCAAGTTGGCGATCGCCATGTTTTTGAAAGATTTCACAAAGTTCTATGGCGGTCGGCACAATGGGAGTTGGCGGTCGCCATGATAGTAGGTTGCGGTCGCCACTTTTGGCTAGGAGTTTCACAAAGTTCTATGGCGATCACCACAATGAGAGTTGGTGGTCGCCTTACTTGGGCAGCAAGTTTTGATGGTTCGTCAAATTTTATTAGTTTGAAGGTTCTGGGTTCAAATACCGAGCTTGGATCACTTTCCGAGGATCGTATGGAGGCACTAATCTCTCTGTTTTCATCATCGGATTCGCCTAAGATTAGACGGGGTTAAATTAGGGTGTCTATAGTTGCCTCTCTTTGATATAACTTGCATAGCAGCACGTGAAGCAGGTTATGTCAAAGACCTAGAGACAACAACAATTTGACCGAGCCGTCAATCTTAGGCCACAAGCACACAAGCATGCATATTATGCTAGTCGTACTCGAATTTTTATCGAGCTGTCTACGTACCCCTTTGCTATGGATCAGATCAGAACGTAGTTCATAGGACCAAATGTGAGTGCAATGCTAAGAAACATGATGTGGATGCTAACATGAATAAATGCTAACATGATGCAGACATTTACATCGTAGTGCATATATAATGCAAGAGAGTTCTGATGTCATAACATAGATCAAGAAAAAGATCAACCAATTTTAGGTCGTGAAGGGATCGGGGAGTTAGTTTAAGGTCATGAGGAGGACCAACGAGTCAATTTAAGGTCACGAGTAGGACCGACGAGTCAGTTTAGGGTCATGAAGAGGACCGATGAGTCAGTTTATGGTCATGAGGAGGACCGACGAGTTAGTTTAGGGTCATGAAGAGTACCGACGAGTCAGTTTAGGGTCATGAGGAGGACCGATGAGTCAGTTTATGGTCACGAGGAGGACTGACGAGACGAGTCAGCTTATGGTCATGAGGAGGACCGATGAATCAGTTTATGGTCATAAGGAGGACCGACGAGTCAGTTTATGGTCATGAGAAGGATCGATGAGTCAGTTTATGGTCATTAGGAGAACCGACGAGTCAGTTTATAGTCATGAGGAGGACCGAGGAGTCAGTTTATGGTCATGAGGAGGACTGACAAGACGAGTCAGTTTATGGTCATGAGGAGGACTGACAAGACGAGTCAGTTTATGGTCGTGAGGGGGACCGATGAGTCAGTTTATGATCGTGAGGAAGACCGACGAGTTAGTTTAGGGTCATGAGGAGAACCGATGAGTCACTTTATATGTTCGGTTCACACACTTTCAGTGCACCGAGCCCCGTCATTACGAGTGGGTTGCCCGAGGCTTTCTCATGTATATGTTCGGTACCTCCTTGTTTTCGAACAAGGAGAATAGCATTCATTTGCATTACTTTGGCGGCCTGGCTCGTCTTGACCGGGTTGCCAGCTATGACTAGGGAGTCGCTACTCTGGCTACTCTCTACAGTTTTATGCGGACCTTGACCCAGTTTGCCCAGGAGCTCAGCATCGAGGGATATTGGAGGGTTTAGGAGGTATGACTTAGTTTCTGCAGTTCTTTATCCATTTCTGTTATCTGTTATTTCTGCCTGCTGACATCTTTTTCTTTGCAATTATGGACCTATGAGTTCCTCAGGCTTCACGTCCCGGCGAACTCTGCGGCAGACCCTCTGGTTATTCCCCGTGAAGCCCAGTGGTCCCGTGGACTGAAGGGGAAGAAAGCTGGAGGGAAAGATCTTGAACGATTTTGAGTGTCTTTAGACCGGCTAACCCCTAACCAGGTATCTTTACCATTCAATAAACTGCTTGCTGTATTATACTGCTTATTGCGCTATTCACTGTACTGCATCGCACTGTTTTTCATTTTGTTTGCTGCACTGTGCTGTACTGCACTGGACACTGATTACTGCACACTATTCATCATACTATATATTTTTCTGTTCTTTGCATTGTACTGTATATTGAACCGTTGTAGGTCCACTGGGATGTCTGGAGGGGGGTGGAGGATCGGGCCGGTGCTGATTTGATGCGCAGTCGGGATATCACTCCCAGGCGAATCCTGCTGGAGGGTCCATTTAGACAGGACTACTATCTGGGATTGCGGGTAGTTCGCCAGTCGCTCGACCTGGATCACTTTCGAATCCCAGTGGTTCCTCCAGCCTGTATGCGCCAGACTGAGCGTCTGAGCCGGGTCGATCTTCTTCTTGAGCTGGTGGGGACTCCGGCTACCGAGCTGCTGGTGGCGGAGGGGGAGTATACTGCTTGGGCTTGGGTCCATCTATTGGGTCCATTAGGACCCGGCCCGGGTAGTAGGAGGCGAGCACCGGAGGCTGCCGATGCTGGGGCTGCGGCTGCTACTAGAGTAGCTGCCGAAGGTGCTGGGGCTGCGGCTGCTACTAGAGCAGCTGCCGGAGGTGCTGCTAGGGATGCTGCTGGCGGGAGGGGCCCAGAGCTACCATGGGACGTCCAGACTGTGGTATACGGCTTCCCCTTCTTTCTGCTGGTTGCTGTTCCACCGGAATAGGAGTTCAGGGCTGACATCGGCCAGGTTTGTCTTCCACCTTTCTCTTAGTCACTTGTTCTTTCTTTACCTGTCTAGTTTATTCTAGAACTGTTCTTTTCTATAGGTCGATCAGGCTTGGTTAGACCGGGCAATGTTGATGATTACCGGTTTGAGAGTACTGGTCCGGTAGATGGATGCCTCGATGCGGGCAGCCGGCGTTTCTTTCATATCAGTAGCTGCTGTGAGTAGCTTATGTGTTTCAATTTTTCTGCATTTTATTGTCTTTATTCTACTATGAGTCTTGTTTTTCTTTTGGCAGCCTCCAGCTCCAGCCATCGGTGTGATGCCGCCACTTGCTCCAGCCCTGGCCCCAACCCCAGTTAGAGGCTGTGGTTTCCGGGCGTCTTCTCGGGCTCATTCCAGAAGGCCTGCTTCATCTGCTCAGAGCCAGTCCAGAGTTGTCTCCTCTTTTGGTAGTGACAACAGCGATGACTTCGATAGACTCTTCGAGGACGACAGCTCAGAGGAGGCCAGCCCCTCTTCCCACCGAGTTCGCCCCAGGCATTCTTGAGAGAGAGAGCTTTCTCCTTCCCCTTCTTTATTTACTATTTGATACATTTATTTTGATGGGCCTGCATACCCCAGATTGATACACTTATGGGCATGCATGCCCCAGTTTGATACACTCATGGGCTTGCGTGCCCCATTTTGCTGTTTATTAGGCGCGGGTGACCTAGTTTTTTGCCCTGTTACATTCTGTTACTTTTTGACGCATTTTGGGGGACTTTGTATCATTTCACATGTTGCATGATTTTCCCTTGTTTGCTGCTCAAACTGTCTCAGATGTTACAACTAATACGGATCACACAAACTGCAAACTGACCTACACCAGCCATGTTCCAACATAGCAGTCGCCAGAATTCAACATGGCGGTCACCATTTTCCACAAATGTTAACCTGGCGGTCACTTGTTTAAACATGGCGGTCGCCTGGTCAAAGGGCTGATGTCACTGTACTGTGCTTTTTGGAGTTAGCGATCGCCGTTTCCAAGCTGGCGGTCACCACATTTATCGTCCTTTTTGCCAAAATTTTGACTTTTTGCCCTTTTCTACCTTATAAATATAACCCTGGAGGCCCCATTTTCTGTTGCTCGGACTCATATGGCTAACCCCCTTTCTTCATGGATTGAGGAATTCTCTCATATCGAAAATTTAAACTTTATCCCCTTTGGCCTTAACGCCCTTTTCTCATTGAGGACTATGAAGATTAACAAACCTTTACTAGCGGCTGCTCCACAACTGTGGGATCCTTAGTCTCATGTCTTTCGGTTTGGTTTTGAAGAACTCTGCCCCACTATGGAGGAGTTTGCTACCGTCTTGGACTTGACTCCGTGGAGTTCCGTTGTCGTTCCCACTCCCTTTCTCTATGCTCAACAGCAGATGATGCAACTCTACGGTCTGTCTAAGATGGATGCTTCTCATCTAACCTTGGATGATTGTCTCGACATTTCATTACTTATTGAGAGGTTTCATCCTACTGGTGACCTCAATAATCTAGACTTTCAGCTGTGGCGCTGTTATGCACTTTTCTTATGCCTTCTTACCCAGTATCTCCTTATCTCCCCTAATGGGCGGGTTAGTTGTGCCCTAGTTGACATTACTGGCCAAATGTGGATGGGGAAAAACTTTGTGCCACTGGTTGTGGCTGAGACACTGTTGGGCTTGAACGCTGTTCAACGTGCTGAAACCACCACTTTTGCTGGCAGCCCTTTACTTCTCCAGGTGATCTTAATATCTTCCTTTGTATCAAGTTCTCTATTTACACTGTAAAGTCTTTCCCTTACTATTCTAACTCTTGCTACAAATCTGGCCGATGGAGAAGGTGAACCTTATACAGAAGCCTCCCACTGATATACACAATGTCGCTGCTTTCCTTTACCGTCCACGTTATCAGATATGTGACACTGAGGCATCTTGGCGACAATATTTTTTCTCTCTGACCGGTTCAGATATTACCTGACAGTGCCCTTGGTGGCGGATTCCTACTATGACTCTAACCACTATGGATCATCTTGGTGTGCTTCTTGTTGGTCTATGTCAGACTACTTTTTACTACCCTCACAGGATCATGCGGCAGTTCGGGCAAAGTCAGATCGTATTTTCCAGTATTCAAGGCGGTTTGTTTCTCTCTGCACTGCGGGCTCCTTTTCTAGCACAGTATCGGGATGCCTGCCCATCTCGCTCATTGATGGAGATGCACGAGTTGCAGTGCTTTGATCTTTCTGCTGAATACAAGACATGGTTGACACAAGATAAGGAAAAGAAAGATAGAGAAGAGGGAAAACAAGCAGCGAAAAGGAAAAGAGTTTGAGGATCTCTGCTTTGTTTTAAAAAATTTCACAGCCTTCTTTGTTTGTTTGTAGAGTTTGGAACTTGTGTGCCCTCTCTTTATTTATGAACTTTATAGTCTTGCCTAAAGTAATGAAAAACTCCCACTTTGTGTTTAAGATGGTTTGAATTTATCCAAAGCTTGAATGTCTTTATTATTAAAATTGAAAAATTAACTTGCATTGGTCTTACTCAGATTCAAAGATGGTTAAAAATAAAGAAAGTGATTGGACTTTTTAAAGAAGCTGCCTACGTATCCCAAAAAGGTGGAATCAAGTCTTAACGTAGTTCGGGCTCGATTTTCACTCGGGTATTGATGCTCTCCTTTTGTAATGCCCTAACTTTTGCCAAGGTCGCCAATTTGGATTTTTAGCCTTGCAGGCCGCTCTAACTTTTTCCTGAGTTGCCTTTTCGATTTTCAACTCAGCGAGCTTTTATTTTTACCTTAGGGATAGTATTTTTTGAGTTGATCGAGGTTAATTGGAGTGGAGAACGCAGTGCCATCTAGATCCATAATGACGACTGCACCACCAGTCATCATAGTCTTGATGAGAAACGGTCCGGATCAGTTTGGTTTAAACTTGCCCCTTGAGTCAAAGATAGGAGCTCTGATTTCCTTAAGAACCAGATCGCCTTCTCTAAGATCTCGAGTCTTGACCTTCTTCTTGAACGCTCGAGCTATCCTCATTTGGTAACCTTGTACATGAAATAGAGCTTGCAGCCTTTTCTCATCAAACAAAAGAAACTCCTCCATTCGGTTCACTACCATTCTGTTTCTGAAATACTGGCCTCGGCCATCACTCTTAGTGAAGGGATTTCCACCTCAATGGGAAGAACAGCTTTCATCCCATACACTAAAGAGTATGGCATAGTTCCAGTTGAAGTTCGGATTGACGTTCGATATTCCCAAAGTGCAAACGGTAGATGTTCCGGCCAATCCTTATGTGAGTTAACCATCTTTTGTAGAATTTTTTTGATAGTCTTGTTTGCTGCCTCGACTGCTCCGTTGGTTTGCGGTCGATATGGCGAGGACTTATAAGCCACTATCTGGTATTCCTTGAAAAGGTCCAACACTTCCCCTTGGAAAATGTGAGCCATTATCCGAGATGACCTCGTAGGGAACTCCGTACTGACAAATGATATTTTTCTTGATGAACTTGGCAACATGAGAGGCCTTCAATACCGAGTAGGAAGCAGCCTCCACCCACTTGGTAAAATAGTCAATGGCCACTAAGATAAACTCGTGTCCATTAGATGACTTCGGTGTTATTCTGCCAATCACGTCGATGCCCCATACTGAGAACGGCCATGGTGACATTAGATTATATAGTTGAGACGGGGGAACATGCATGAGGTTTGCGTGAATTTGACACTTATAACACCTCCGCATAAACTGTATACAATCTATTTCCATCGTCATCCAAAAATACCCTTGTCGTAGGATCTTCTTGGCTAACATATTTTCGCTCATGTGTGGCCCACAAACTCCTGCGTGGATTTCCTTCATCAGTTCTTGACCCTCTTCATTGTTGATGCATAGCTTATTGACACCAGAATGCCCTCAATTGTACAGTCTATCACCACAAATGACAACCTGCGCAGATAGTCGTCGTATCGCCCGTTTGTCCTTTTTACTAGCAAGCTTGGGATATTCTCCTTTCTCTATGAAATTCTGAATGTCAAAGTACCATGGGAGGCCGTCAGTGCTTTCTTCAATAACAGCTGTCATCTCGTATGTCAACTTTCTTTTCTGCTCTATTATTAGAGGTCCCATCCACACTCTGGGTGGTATGTCAATCATAGATGCTAAGATGGCCAGTGCGTCGGTGAACTTGTTCTGCAGTCTTCGCATGTGGGTGAAAATCACTTATTCAAAACACAGTATCAGCTTCTCCAGCCCTTGATGATAGAGAATTAAGGTTATATCCCTAACCTTCCATTCTCCTCTTGCTTGCGAAACTACCAGCGCTGAGTCTCTAATGACTTCCAATTTTCTTGCCCCTAGTTCTAAGGCTGCCTCCAATCCCCCTAAACACGCTTTATACTCAGCCTGATTGTTGGTGACTTCGAAATTGAGTTTTAGGGACAACAAAACATGTGAATCATCGGGGGTGACAAGAAGGACTCCTATTCCATAGCCATATTGATTGGATGCGCCATCAAAATATAGAGTCCATTTGTCATCCCCAACTTTCATTAGTTGTTCATCGGGAAACTAGAATTTTGTGTCTTCATCCCCTTTAACTGGTTGTCCTAAGCTTTCGAGTAGTATCGCCCAATTAGACATTGTAACTATACTGGTTGATGAAAACCGTTGCAATGTCTTCCTAAGTTCTTGTTTTAACTACATCAAGGGAGAGGAACCATTTCTAGGCTGCCCTAGACAGAGATCGGTGAAAGAGCTGAGCCTTCAACTGGTCATCAAGCTCCATTAGTGACAGGGTACCAACATACATTCAGAGATAAATTCTAGAATCTCCAATTTCGTCAAATTTTTCCATGTCTGGTATTTTGAACTTTTCTGGCAATTTAGCATCTGGGAATAGGCAGAGTCCCCCTACGTCGAGCATATATTCCTCAACTTCTTTTCCTTTTCTCAACACCTTTTCCATCCAGTCAATCTTTTCTGCCAGCGCAGATTTCCTAGACTGGGCAGTATTTTTCACTTCTACTACAATTGGGCGGGGAGCCCGTGGTGGTACTGCAACTTGTGGTATCTCCGGTCCCTGGTTGTTATCTAAAAAGTCTTCGACATTCTCATTCGCGTTATCTGGCTGCCCATTTACACCGAACATATATGCCTAAATTGCTTGTATCTATGCCTGACATTGAGTTTGAGCTTGGGTCTGCTGCTCCGCAGCTCGCTGTATCTCGGTAATTCCCTCATCAGGGCTGTCAAATTAACTTCATTCTCTGCCATGTTGGTCGATTCAGATACTCTACGAAGTCTGCCCGATTTTGATCTTACCTAAATTCGTGTCAACTGTATTCTTTCTAGATCAATGGTATCCCACATAAAATCCTAGATCCCACAAGCAGAATAACTGGTCTCAGACATTTTTCAAAAGAATTCAAACAACAGAAAGCAAATCTCCCGGATACCCCAAACAGAAAAAATTGAAATAATGCCCTTGCTGGGCTCCTGCCAGCAGCATAACAACTGAACATCTAAAAACTTGGGATAAGAACCAAAGGGAATGAATCAGCAAAGTTCTAGAGGAAAGGCTTTATCTAGACGGATGGCGTTCTGGCAAGAAGATTATTCCAACCCTCAAGAGACTAGTTGAACCTATGAGGAAAATCGATAGCATAATGGTAGGAAAACAATACTTTTCTCACATAGGTCAAAAGAAAGGGGGGTGAAGAAAGAAAGCCTAGACTAAAGAAAATGGGATATAAAATTAGCAACCCAAGAAGAACCCGAAAGGGAGAAAAACAATATTAAAAGGTCCAAACGAAACACCGGCATAACCCCGGGAAGAAGCCTAATACATCAACAGGAAGGAAATGGCAATCCGAGAATAACTTAGAAAAGGGAAAGACTATCCTAGAGGTATCAGAACGAAATACAGGCATGACCCTAGGAAGATAACAACGGCATGAGAAACTGATCAGGGTGAAGGACGAAATTCGAGTAAGAACCCGAAGGCGAGAAACTAATCTAATCAAAGGATAACAGAAAGTCCGGACCGAACCCGGAGAAAGAACTAGTGTAATCCGAACAAATAATCTTAACAATATAAAATTAAAATATACAATAAAAAAAACACAATCCTATTGGGTTAAAAGCACCTAATTGGGGGGTTCCAAGTTCACTCTATGTAAGAGCCCGATTTTGGTCAATTTGAATAGGGTACCTTCTGAATAGAGCTGGGTATATACCTCCCATGCCTAGAGTGGTGCAGACCATGGTCAAACAGTACGCCTGAACTCTTTTACTGTACCTATGGTAGCGTACAGTTAGTAAGGGTTGCTCGTTTTCCCAATAATCCCTGAAATGGATTAACGTTCAGGGCATTAGGTTCACCAGGCAGGGGGGTGAAGAATAATGCATATGCATGCAAAAATATAAATAAAAATTTTTATTAAGAACTAATGATGTGTTTAAGTCTAGTCCTCTTATTTGATTTTGTAAAATAGTCCCCAACGGAGTCGCCAGAAAATACTGTGGCATTGGAATTTAGGAGTCAAAAATAAGGTAAGCTAAAGATGTTTTGAAAAATATTTTGAACGCCTTAAAAACTAAATTTTGAAAATTCTTTTTATTAAAAACGGAGTCGCCACTTAGTTTTTGAGAAAAATTAAGAAAAATAAAAAAAAATGGCTACTGATCTTTGAAAACGTTAACCAGAGAAAAGAGGGTTCGGGGGCTAAGGTACGAATCGGAAAAGGTGCTAGGCACCCCGTTCGCCCAACCATAAGGTTGGCCTCTACTAATCATCACCGGTTCTTTAATAGAATTTCTTAAATACATGCAACTAAAGAAAATGGAGGCAAAGAGAGACCACCCAAAATCAAATATAAAAAATACATAATATACATATATAACACTCCAAAACAAAGAAGTGTCAAAAGAAAAATTCTAAACCCTATGGCATGCAACTTCTAACTAAAATGATATATGAAACGCATACCCACATGCAATATTATTTAAACAACCTAATACTAACATGCTTTGATTAAAAGAACAATATGCTAAAGTTGCCAAAATTATCTAAACATGAATTGCACAAAAATGAACTACACTATGTAAAATATGCATATTATTACCTAAAAGTTGTAAGAAGCATGTAAAAAATTATATGTTAAAAACTAACCAAAATAATAAAATCGAATAACAAATATCTTGTATTAACAAGCAAATATTTAAAATTTTAATTTGAAGAAGGAAGAAATGAGAGAAAATTTACAAAAGATTGATTAAGCTAAGATAAAAAAAAAAGGATTTAGAAAATAATTTCAAACTAATAAAAAAAATCTAACTATTTTTATAAAAGATGAAAATAAGAAAAATAAGAAGAACATTAACTAGCATAAAATATATCTTTATGATTTTTTGCTTTTTGTGGTTGATAAAAGAAAAGGAAAGAAAAATATTATAGAAGAAAAATTAAGTTAACAAAAAAAGGTTTTGAGAAAAGAAAAAAAAAATTTAATTATTAACATTTTATATTTATAAAAGATAATTAAAGCAAAAGGGAAGAAAATAAAAGAAATGAAAAGGATGATGGAGTTTTAACTATTAAAGAAAATTATAAAACTACTAAAAAAAAATTTAGATTAGTGCTAACTAAAGAACATTAAACTAAAAGAAATGTTAGTATTAAGTGAAACATAAAATTGATATTACAATAAGTAAAAAATAAAATGCTATAAGAAAATTTAAAGTTACAAAGAAAATAAAAAAAATAAAAAATAAAATTACACTAATATGGAAAGAGACGAAAAGAAAATGAGAGCTAGAAACTAAATATTAAAGTAAAAAAAAATAGAATATTGGAACTAAAAAAGAATAATATTAAAGAAATTACATTAAACTAAGAATAAAGAAATAAAAGCTACATTACAAAAGAAAGTAAATGCTTGAAAAGTAAATTAAAATTAAGTTAGGAAAGCAATAAAGATAATGAATTAGAGTGTTAGTAAAGTAAAACTAAGCTAACCAAAAGAAAAAAAAATAAAGTAAAATGCTAGAATATCGAATTAACATAAAAGAAAGAAAATGAAATGAAATGAAATATTAGAATTAAATGGGTGTAATATTGATAATTATAACCATTTTTATGTAAGTACCTTAATTATAACGATTAACAACATCAACAAGTTGTAACTGTTAGGAATGTTGGCACTATTTAATGACTTGATTAGGTTTTAATTGAAATAAGCAAATAAATAAATAAGTGAGCTAAATTAAATGAAATACTAGAATATTAATAAAGCAATTGATAAGTAAAACAAGATGTAATAAAAAGAAATATGTGATTTGAAATTGAATTCTAACCCGATCACTCCAAAGAGAGAAAGTGGAGTTTAGAAAGATCAGGGATCTGAACGGGGCACCTAGATTGCCGGGGAATTCTCAAGTTGTGGAATGTGCCTCGGCATGCCAATCCTCGAGCAGTGATCCAAGCAATGTAGGCTTCAATGTAGGTATTGGAGGTTCGGGACTCGGTATTTCAACAGGACTTCAGCGTCGGGGTTCGGGATCGCTCGATGTATCGGCAGAGTCTTTCTCACTCAAAATTCCTTACTGAAAACGTACGTTGGGGTACGGTATTTATAGAATTCTTCAACTAATGAGGTGTTGCCACGTTTTGGGACACGTCAGGCCATTTGGAGTTGGTGGTCGCCCTGATGCAAGTTGGCGGTCGCCATGTTTTTGAAAGGTTCCACAAAGTTCTGTGGCGGTCGCCACAATGGGAGTTAGCGGTCGCCATGATGGTAGGTGGCGGTCACCACTTTTGGATAGGGTTTCCACAAAGTTCTATGGCGGTTGCCACAATGAGAGTTGGCGGTCGCCTTACTTGGGACGCAAGTTTTGATGGTTCGTCAAAATTTTTTAGTTTAAGGTTCCGGGTTCAAATATCGAGCTTGGATCACTTTCCGAGGATCGTACGGAGGCACTAATTCCTTATTTCCGTAATCGAATTCGCCTAAGATTAGGTGGGGTCAAATTGGGGTGTTTACACTAGTCCTTATAGTCTTATAATTTGCAGGTTGTATGTCTCAAGCCCTAGTCTGAGTTATGTGAGTCTGTGTTAGAGAGCACGACTATCTATGTTTCTTCCCCTACTGTTGCTTTTGAGCTTATAATCCCTTCCCTCTTTAACATCAATGAAATGACCAAGATTTTTGGTTACTCTACTTTGTTTAATTTATTTCATACGTTTTCTGACGATTTTGAATTCGATAGGGATGTCTCCGAAGAAATAAAAATTTTAATAAAAAGAGAAGAAATACATGCTCAACCTATAACTGAAGAAACTTTGTCAATTAATCTGGGTAATGAAACTAATCCACAAATTGTGCAAATCGATTCTTCATTATCTTTAGTAGAACGTGAGCAATTAATAACTTTATTAAATGAATTCAAGAATGTCTTTGCATGGTCTTACGAGGATATGCCCGGTATTGATCCCGATATTGTCCAACACCATATTCCTTTGTATCTTAATACTAAATTGGTCAAATAAAAATTGAGACAGATACAGCCAGAATGGGCATTGAAGATCGAAGAAGAGGTCACTAAGCAGATCAACGCTGAATTCCTTATGATAACTAAGTATCCGAAATGGGTAGCCAACATTGTTTCGGTCTTAAAAAAGGATGAACACATATGAGTCTGTGTGGATTTCTAGAATCTCAACAAAGTCAGCCCGAATGCTGATTTTCCATTACCGTATATTGACGTTTTGGTAGACAGTACAACGAGGCATGCTCTCTTGTCATTCATGGACGATTTCTCCAGGTACAATTAAATCCACATGGACCTCGAAGACAGAGAAAATATGACATTCATTACACCGTGGGGCACCTATTGTTATCATGTGATGTCATTCGGTTTAAAGAATGCAAGGCAACCTATCAAAGGGTTGCCACTACTTTGCTGCATGATATGATACACAAGGAAGTCGAGTTGTATATGGATGATATGATAGTGAAGTCTAAGGATCGAGATAGCCACATCATAGCATTGCAAAAGTTCTTTGAAAAAAACAAAAATACAAGATGCAGCTCAACCCACGGAAGTGCGCCTTCGGAATCACTACAGGAAAAATGCTAAGATTCTTGATTACTCAACTGAGCATTGAGATCAATCCATCGAAAATCAAGGTAATCATGAAAATGCCTCCTCCAAAGATCGAACGAGAAGTCAGAGACTTTTTGGGCAAGATACAGTTCGTTAACCGGTTCATAGAAATGCTGACAACCACATGTGAGCCATTATTTCTCCTTTTTAAGAAAGAAGTCAAGTTCGAATGGGATTAGAAATGTAAAATCGCCTTCAAAGCTACGCATCATTACTTGCAAAACCCATCTATTCTGGCTCTTCCCGAGCTCGATTGGCCACTGATTCTCTATTTGTCAATGACTGACTCGACTATGGGATGCATGCTGGCACAAGAAGGAGAAACTAGAATTGAGAAGGCTGTCTACTACTTGAGCAAGAAGATGATTTGGGTTCGAGATACGATATACGCCACTAGAAAAGACATGTTGAGCATTAGTTCGGGCCTCTCGAAAGCTAAGGCATTACATGTTGCATTTCACGGTGAATGTAATTTTTTGGATGGATCCGTTAAAGTACTTATTTGAGAAGTTGGCATTAACAGGAAGGTTAGCCTGGTGGTTGTTACTATTGTCAAAGTTTGTTATCAAATATTTCACCCAAAAGTCAGTAAAAGACCGAGCCGTGGTAAAGTTCTGGGTGGACCAGCCAATTGAAGGAGACGATGACGATAAGTTTCAATTTTTAGATGAGCAGCTGATGGTAGTCAATGACGACAAATGGATTTTGTATTTTGATAGTGCATCTAATTAGTATGGCTATGGAATAGAAGTTCTCCTTGTTACTCCTGACGAATCACAAGTTCCCCGGTCTCTGAAGCTTAACTTTAAAGTTATCAACAACCAAGCTAAGTATGAAGCGTGCTTAGCAGGGTTAGAAGCTGCACTAGAATTAGAGGCAAAGAAACTAGAAATCATTGGTGTGGCACCGGAATTTTGGGATTTTGTGTTGTTCAAAAATAGGAGAATTCAAAAGATATTTAAAAATATTTTAACACCTTGAAAGTCAAATTTTGAAAATTTATTTTTGTTGAAAATAGTGTCGCCACATGATTTTTGAGAAAAATCAAGAAAATTAAAAATGGCTACTGATCTTTAAAATATTTAACCAGAGAAAAATGATTCGGGGCTTAAGGTACAAATCGAAAAATGTGCTAAGCTCCCCGTTTGTCCAACTGTAAGGTCGGCCTCTACTAATCATCATTGGTTCTTAATAAAATTTTTCAAATACATGAAAAAATATAAAATGGAGGCAGAAAGAAAATATCCAAAATCAAATAAAAAATACATAGCATATGTATATAGAACACCAAAACAAAGCACATAAAGAAAATAAAATCCTAAGTCCTATAGCATGCAATTTATAACTAAAAGATACATGGAACAAACTCACATGTAATATCATCAAAATAACCTAAACTAGCATGATTCAAATAAAAGAACAAAAATATGCTAAAAGTCACTAAAGCCAAATTATGCTAAAAATATGGTCATGAATTTTGATAACAATATTATCAAAAGTCTAAACTAATTTAAGCATGCTTTCAATTGAAATAAACAAAACATTATCTAAATTTACCATATTAATCATGGGTGTTATCAAATTATCTTCAAGCACATTAATTAATTCCTACCAAAAATAAATGCTAAACTAAAATAAT
>JAOTRH010171521.1:0-12391 GCA_034768845.1 Heliamphora exappendiculata | reverse complement strand
ATGGCAATTGAATTCCAGGCTATTGAATTTCAGGCTGTGTCTCTTCCTCTTCTCCTGAGAGAACACCTACAGAGCACCTGGTTCTGTCTCTTCCTCTTCCTCTTCTGAGTGAAGAATGTAACATCTGGCCCTTTCATCATGAGAGTTTTCCCTAGAAATCAATAGCCACTCATGACTGTTGATTTTCAGACTTCAATTGCAATTGAATGGTCAATTCAATTGTAATTGATCAAGCTATTGAAATCTGGATTTCAATGGCCAATTAAATTCACAGATTCCAACACTTTTTACATTAAATTTATTCAATAGACAGCCTACTGCTAATAACTTTTAACTTCCTACAACTAATTTTAGCTATAAGTTACAAATTTTTTCAAATATTAACAACTTTTGTTATAACTTATAACTACCTTTTCTTCTATTTCAACTACAAGTTACAAATTTTATAAAATACTCGTAATTTCTATTACAAACTACAATTTATAAATTATTAGTTTTAGTAATACCAAATACCACTAAATGCAGATATTTGTTGTTATTAAAACTAAATATTTAAAAGCACTAAGAAAGATCTCACAAAAAATTAAACCTATGTTTGGCTAAAGAGCATAATAATTTTTTTTAATCCTTTTTGGACTTTTAAAATTTTTTGGTTTAAATTTTTAAATTTTTTGGTTATTTGTGACGAAAAAAATCTAAAAAATATGCTCATTCGGACTAAAGTTGAAAAACAATTACTAAAGACAAAAAAGCCTATTATGTTGAATTTTTTTCGTCTTATTTGAACTTTATTAATTTTTGGCTCAAAATCTTTTACTTTGTTGATTCCTTGTGACAAAAAGAATTTAGAAAATACACTCATTTGTGTTAATTCTAAAAAATACTCATTTGTGATTGTTGCTCTAGAAAATACCAATAAATTTGTGTTAATTCTAAAAAATGAGCAATAATCACATCATAACACTTTAGAGTAAAGAACAACTCATTTATATTTTGATCACATCATCTAAATGAAATAAACCGAAAAGGTAAAATACTTTGATTGAAAAATTAAAAAAAAAATCACTAAAAACGAAAATAAGCAGTATAAAATTTGGCTTATTTTAACTTTTTTTGTCTTTTATAAACTTTTTTATATTTTGATCAAATTTTTTACTTTTTGAGCTTGCCTCGATGATAGAAGTTAAAAATTATAACAATTTGACTATACGATGAAAAAAATTCACTAAAAGAATAAATAAACCAAATAAAATAAGCAAATAAGCAATTCTCCCAAACGGGAACAGCATTATAAATTCAAACATGGAACATTCTATATTTCTTTTGGTAAGTATATTACATTACTTGACTGTGTTTCTATAAATGGATCTTTTTATTCCTGTTTTTGAACAAGTGTAAATTTGTTGAACTTTTAAGTGCTGCTCCCAAGTTTCCTTGTTATTCACTTTTGCTGCTGATAGGAAATACAAATCCTGATGATTGTTTTCTAAGAGATTCTGTTTGGTTATGTGGATAGCAAGAACAGAAAAGAATGGAAAAACATTGAAGATCACAAAGATTTATAAGAATTGTTTGCTATTGGGAAATGCTACCTACCGCTCAGTGAAGGGATAAAACCTGTGGTTTTAGATCAATCTAGAATGAAGTAGAATGAATTAGATGGAGATGTCTACTATTGAAGGGCTGAGGAATGGAAGTTTAATTCCACCTAGTGGCGAATTCAATCAACAGAGAAAGCAACCGTAACCCTTTTTGAAGCCAACTTACTTGTCCTTTTTTCTTAGGTAAGTAAGCTGCATGTTCTTTGCTCATGTAAGGTGGGAAAAGCTTTCCCACTTTTACAACAGAGGGATGCGCCTGTGAGCCTAGCTATCCTAGAAGAATTTTTTTTTCTTTTTTCATCTCTAAGTGTTACAATGTGATTATTGCTCTTTTCTAGAAAAACTTAAAATAGAAATTCTTATTGGTAAGAATTTCTATCATCCACCCCACAACAAGCAGTAGGCTTTTCCCACCTTTACAACTGAGGGATGCACCTGTGAGCCTAGCTATCCTAGAAGAATTTTTTTTTCTTTTTTCATCTCCAAGTGTGACAATGTGATTATTGCTCTTTTCTAGAAAAACTTAAAATAGAAATTCTTATTGGTAAGAATTTCTATTATCCACCCCACAACAAGCAGTAGTTAGCAGGACCCTTTTCTATTTTCTTCCTTTCTAGAATGAAACAGAGCTTAAAGTTTTCTTACATCTGTTTGGATTCAAATGTGAACTGTCAGCTGACTGTTACATCTATCATTTTGATGCCAGGATCTTGCTGAAAGGGCCTACACATTTGAAGTTGTTTCAGCTTATGAGGGGTGAGACTATTGCTTGTGAATGGTAGAAAATTAAAGTACATAGAAGAAAACTTTGGAATCATAGAACAATTCTGGACAGGAATGATGCTTGTTGGATTCCAACTTTTCTTCTTTTCCTATATCCTAAAAAGAACCCACCCGAACATAGTGCTAGTAGTTGGAAGGATGAACTGCTTTTGCTGAGCGAACCATACTCAATGCTTCAGTGGGGGTTCAAATACCCGTTGCTATGCAAGTCTGCGACTAACTGTTTCATGAGCCTAGAGGGCGGGCTCGTTTAGCAACACTGTTCCTTAAGGCGTAACTCTAAGAGTACCCGATCAGATGTTAAACCTTTTTCTTAGATATCTAAAAGAGGGATTTTGATTTCACTGCAGGACGAGAATTATACTGACTGGCTTTATGCAGAGAAGAGAACAGAAATGCTAAGTATCCATGCATGTTTAACCAACCCGGGATCTGGTTAGAGATTTTATCAACGTACGTTTTGTTTTTTCCTGCTTTTGTAACTACTGTTATTAAATCCACATGCTTGTAAAATGGCAATGAAAATTGATGATATATAGAAGTCTTCTTTTGTAATATAAGATTACAAAACTCTCTAAAAGATTAAAAGATGCACTCAACACGAAGCAGTATGAGCGTGCTTGAAAATAGGAGAAGATGTTCTTTTTGAGCATGTGTTTGGGAAGAAGAATGCAAAACCATCAAATAAGAACCGTCAAGAACATAATTGTGAACTTAGGCCCCTGCCGTTCTCATTCAACATACCAAGCCTAAAGATAATGGTGCAGCTTATTTACAGATGAATGTTGATAATGTGTAAGCAGAAGTCAAAATCATCCCTCTTACCTGTTTCTTGATAATCAGTTTTATCAGTTTAAGCTATTTTTACCAAACAAGAACAAAAACTGAACAGGCATTGTTCAGTTCAGGCTTAAAGTCGGATTTTAGCCTTGAAATGGGATTTGAGATACCATTTGGTATCAAGTTTCAAAAAGAATGGTAAAGGACAGAGAAAAAAAAACTGAGGAAACAAAAAATAACAAAAATAAAAGGAATGAGAAAAAAAGCAACTCAATCAAAACTGTCTGATGACACATTGATCCACTAAGAAACACAAAATCTTGAGAACTCAACAGTAATCCTTTACAAAATGTTAAAAACCCTAAAATTTGAAATCCAAGAACATAGTAAACAAGTAGAAGTACCTTTTAGTGCAGAAAACACAGAACTTCGGAGGCTATTAGAACACAATGGAATCCGAGTGGAGGTTGGCATACTTCCAATTCACTTATCTCAACGTCTTCAATTCCCCCAAAGTACCAGAGATGAATTTCATGATAATCAGTTTGGAACAAGAGAACCTGGTGCACTTATTCTTTCCTTCACTACTGGTTGTGGTCCTGCAAAGGGAAGTGTTAACCAAGGCTTAGCAAAACAGGGTGGGTGTCTACAAATCGAATGCACTAAAAATAGTGAAAGAACCAAAAGCTACACATTAAAGTGGATGGCAGATGACCACAAATAATAAGAGATGAATTAAGAGAACTCTACTTGAAGTGAGAAAAAATTTCTAATAAATTATGTGATTCGAATTTTCATTTCCACAATTAATATCACCCTACAAAGCATGGACACTACCAAAATGGCCCCGTACGAGTATTGGCTATGTTCGGATACTGATGTGCCCGATACGTAGGAATATGTATCGGACACAACTGAGAAGTATTCAATTTTTTTTTTTAAGTTTCGAATATGTTTTGGATATGCACAGGATACGTTTTAAATACACATGGGTTACGTTTCAAAAATTAATTTTCACCTTTTATTTTTTCAAAAAAAAATTAGTTAATGTTTCAGATTTATTGTTGTATATGTACTAGCATCTAGATATTGTTTTCTATACTGAATGGAAATTTCTTTTCTTTATAACTTACTCTTGATTGGGTAGTTATTAAATATTTAAAAATAACAATAAACTGTTACTTTTGGTTTAGTGTTATAAATAATACAACACTAACAATTATAAAAATAAAAAAATTTGAAGTACACATTTACTCACCAAACATGGACTGCATGACAGCTTTCTGGAATTTTGTAATGGATCCACTTTCTAAAAGTACTAAATGAACCCAAAGTCCTTGTCTCACAAGCTTTCTCGGTACCTAGTGATTACAAATGGCTCTATTTCCACTATTGGTAGAGAAAACAAAAGAGAGAAAGAAAACAGCGGTTCATGGTGTAAAAAAGACCAGTATCAATATTCTGTTGAAAAATCAATGCTTAATTTTTGTTTTTTATTTCCTTTCAGTTGTTTCCTTTGTTTCATTATCGTTTAAAAACAATAAGTGGAACCTCAGCAATATTATGCAACATCAGAACTAATTGTAGCCCTGCTTGCCCAACTGCAATCTATCTCGAAAGTTATGTACTAAGGTTAAATTTGTACTCCTATAATTGAAAAATATAGGTCTAGAAACATGTCATCTAGTCTTGTTAGAAAAGAGCCGTGAAGAGACAAATAAAGCATTTCATCAGCTAGTCAATATTTTTGTGAGGTCTGGCCAAACAACTCTTAACTCTAAACCCATATGTCAAAGCGCTAAAACTTTCCCTTTTGTTTTTGTTCACCAGAGAAAAGAAATAACCAATTTGGAAAAGATCTCTATACTCGTATTGCTAGCATTCTCTTTTCCAAGTGAAATCGCCTACGGTGACAAATTTTTCTGCTCATCATTATGTAAAGGTCACTAGTGAGGTTAATATTTCCGACTCCTTCAAACACAAGATTCTTTATGCTTTTCATTTCAAAAGAAAAAAACAAAACAAAAATACTATGCAGCGAGAAAAGAAGTCTCTCTCTTTTGACCCCTAAGCAATTTCATAAATAGAAGTTACACCAAACTTTTGTACTTGACCAAACTAGCAAGCTGTCGGTGCACAAATAAGAATATAAAAAGACTGTAATGTGCAGGGTACAATTTTTGGGATAGTTTTCTGAGTTAGTGTTGTTGTTTCTTACCAAGAAAAGATAAAGAGTCCTAGAAACTGAGCCATAAATTGTCCCAGAATTTAGAAATTGATGGATGAGAATCTCATCCATCAATTTCTAAATTCTAGGACAATTTTTTGGGACAGTTGTTGGGACTATCTCTTCTAGTAAGAAACAATAATTTTTGAAGCTGTCTTTTCTGGTAAGAAACAATTTGTACACCTAAGTGAATCTCATCCATCTATTTCTAAATTCTTGGACAATTTTATGAGTATATGGTATTGTTGTTTTCATACTGTTTACCAAAAAATAACATTTTCCATCGACATCGACAGATTAAATGCGATGAAGCAGAAGTTCAATGCCTGATTTCAGGACTTTATTGAAATTTAAATGGCCAAACAAACCAAAAAACTTTGCCAAAAAAATAAAGAATCGAAAATTAATAAAATGAAATTTTATTAATTTTCGTAAAATAGAAACAAAGATTACAAGAAAAAAATACCGCCAGTCACTTACGGTTGCTCGGCAAATGTTGAGCATCTTCCTTTGAAGATCCTTGAAGAACGAAAACCATTTACATTACGCTACTCCTAATGCATAAATAAAAGATAAAAAAAAAAAATCCGTTGTGGATTGATGAAATTGGTGTTCTTTTACAATGGATACTATGCAATTATTTATAAATTCCATAAATAACTTCTAATAACTACTTAAAATACAAGAATAAGTCCTACAATGCCAAGTACCTATCCTTCAACTTCCATTAACCGCCGGTCTTCCTTTGGAGTGCCACTTGTCATCCTTACCAATATTATATTTGGACATTTTAAATATAACATTATATTTCATCAAGCCTTCATAAAATATAATAGGCCATTTACATAATAAAATTATTTTCTATTAAGCCTATAAATATTGATAAGCATTTAAATAAAAAATATTATCCTCGACAGAAAAATATTAATTATGGTTTAAACACATACCTATAAGAGTATGATATCATCCGAAAAAATGGGTGTAGTTGATTTCTTATATCTACTTCTTTTATCCTCACTATTTGTTTTTGTTTTTCTTTCTTTCCTTGTACACACTAATCCATTGTTTGATTTCTAATTGCTACATCTTTTATTCACACTCTTCAGTAGTCATTTATGCTTAGAATTTAGGGTTTTGGATCCCATCAATGTTTTAGAATGACTGGTACTTGAAATACTAGCTTGTTGGGTTCTAAAGTCCCTCCCATTAGATTGACAATCCCATTGACAAAGACTGTGAGTTGTAATTGTTTTTTTTGCTATTTTTGTACAACCAATCTTGTGAATTTCACTCATGGTTCATTGCATCAAGATGAAGCTTACAAAGCTCATTTTATAAGTTCACAAGTTTTGTGCTAAACTTGTGCTCAAGCACCAGTCGAGCACAACATAATTCTTTAAGGCGGTGAATCTGAAGTTTGGTGGTGAACCTGTGCTCAAGCACAAGTCAGGCTCTAGATCTGGATCTGAAAAAATAAAAGCTTTGTTTGTTCATTCCAACCCTAATTTTTGACAAGTCATTCCTCTATATTAAGAAAGCGAGAGTTTCTAAGCTTCAAGTGTGAGCTCATTGCTAGATCTTGAGGCATTATCAACAAATCTATTAATCTTTGAATAAGAAGAATTTCCCTCAAGATTGATTGATGTTTCATCAACTTCAAATCATTTGAACCATGAGATAGCTTCCTTGGTGGATTCTAGAAATGATTAAAAGTTTGTAAATTTAAATTAGTTAAGATCAAGCTCTAAAGAGATGGTGTACGTAGATTCGACAAGAATTTTTAATGGCCATGTGTGTACATTCACAGATGTGTTATAAGAACATTTTGTAACCATAAATTGATTATAGTGTTAGATTTTTTGAACTAGGTCCCCTAGTTTTTTACCGTATTGAGATTTTTCCATGTTAATAACTGCTCATTTGTTGTTGTGTGATTGTTCATTGAAGTATATCGTAGTAGCAAATCAATCCAAATGAGTTTTGATTTTTCATAGTTTGTTGTCCTACATGTCTAGAATCAAAGCTCATGCCAAAATCAAATTGAATCTTACCCGATATAAGGGCCCTTGGCCTGGTCTTGAACAAAATTCGGTGTCGAATGATGCCAATAACTTCCAATTCTACCGTTGATGATTGAAAGTCTCCACTCTGTTCCGCACTGGAGCGCCTTATTTTCTTCAGTACCAACAATGGCTTCTTCAGAAGCACCTTTGAGCCCGTCAATTCATGATACCCAATAGTGAAAGTGTAGCTTTCCTAAGGCACAAAAGAACACAAGGGAAAAAAAAGTAGCAAAGTACCACTGGATTATAGCAAATCCTACGCAAGATCTATAAGATGAAATTAGAAGAAAAAAATAACAATCAAGAATAAAAACACAATACAAAATTTACTTAATTTACCAAATGAAGGCTGGGTCTCGACAACTATTGTACAGTTTTACTATGACGAAAATAATTAAAAAGTTACATCAGAATTACCATACACTATAATATATATAATTAGGGTTAAGATCCCCAAGACTTCAACTTTAACTTTTTCTTTCATCAAATTTGAGTATAAAATTTAATTATAAGTTTCATCAGATACTATATACACTCCAATGGCCAGGAGCAATATTTCATCAATCTTTTTTTTTTTTTTAAATTCAACTTATCCTCAAAATTCATTTTAATCTTTTCTTTTATAAATGAATTGAATGCTCCAATCCTTCATCTTTTAAATCCTTTAAAAAAAACCTTCTCTCTTCCTTGATTTGATAAAAAAAAATAAGTTTCTCCTTGATTTGATACCAATTTGGTAAAATGATTGAAGCTCATTTTTAGTCTTCTTTTTATCAAATTTAAATTTAATGAAAGATTTGATGAATGGTTGAAGATGTCCTTGCAAATCTGTGAAAAAAATCAAAAATACACTTAATAATATATATAATTAGATTCACAAATTGTAGGTGATGAAATTGAAGTCCCGAGGGAACAGATCGAAGTGAATTTGAAGATGCAAAGTACAAAAAACCTGAGAGGAAGGGCGGCAAAGTAGACCGATCTCGAGGTTTTGGAGGCGATCACGGAAGGCAGGCTGAGGTTCGATGACGCCTTGCAATTCCACGATCGCCCATTCTGGGCAGTTCCCTTCCCCGCAACTGCACTTCACCTGAATCTGCATTTCTCCTGTGTGTATGTGTGTGTGTGTGTGTGTGTGTGTGTGTGTGTGTGTATATATATATATATATATATATATATATATATATATGTGAGTGACTCTCTGACTGTGTGTGGAAGCTTGAGAAGAGTATTCAAAAAAAGATTAGGGTTTATATGCAAAAAATGGAAGCTTTCTTGTATTGGATTGGAGGATGGAAGTAAAATTATTTTGGCAACAAAATTTGGCGGCAAAAAACAATTACAACAAAATTTATTTTCATTTCAAAAAAAAAATTAATTAATCCATGCAATTCAAACTCATAAAAAAATTCAATGAGTAAAATTTTAAAAATCAATAAAAATAAATTAAAACTTTGGAGGTTATTAAACTTATAAAATGATGTAATATATAATATTAAAGTATAGACTATATAGAAATATATATTAGAATATATTAAGAATATTTTTGTTGAAAACTAATTGTGGGATGTATTAAAATTGTATATTTTAAATTTGATTTTTATACATCCCTCAATTGGTGCCCAACAATAACTATTTCTAATCCAATCTCAATTTATATTTAGAATTATTTTAAATTTAAACTTGTTGTCAATTATTTTTAAACTCATTTAGGAAACAATTAAGAAATACTATAAAAATAATTTTAGAAAATAAAAATTTATATATAGAACCAATCACATTAGAACACATAAATTTATTACTTTTAAAAATTCAAAATTCTAAGAAAATAGAATTAAGACTTTCAAGCTAAAAGAGCTAATAATATTTTACAATAATATATAATATAGATGTTAAATTAGTGTACCTAACTAAGCCCTATTTGGTTAACTTTTAAGTTTGTTTTTTTTGACAAAAAAATTAACTTTTAAGCTGTTTTGTTTGGTTTTAAAAAAAAATAACTTTTTTTCATCTCTTAATGCAAAGAAAAAAAATCAATATATATCTCAAAATCCTAACTTTTTTCAAACAAAATTACTATAATACCGGTACTTCAAAAATTAATCCTACTCACACAAAAAATCGTGCCAGTATCCCAAATTACAACTTAAAAGTTAAAAATAAGAGTATTTTGGGCATTTCAATAAAAAGCAAAAGAGCAACAAAGCTATTACAAAAAATTATCTCAAACAATCTAATTTTTTTTTTTTTTTCTAAAAAAGTTAAACCTTTTAAAAGTCAAATTTTTTAGACATCTCAAACAGACACTAATATATATGTGTTATATAGTTATACAATAATACTAAATACAGTGCATAAAATAGTGCATATTTTATTGCATATATATGTGTCACAACAAAAATTATTTGAAGTGTGAATCCTGCTTATTTTGTTTACTAATACAGTACTGTCACATACTTATGCATAATTTTCTGCATTATACATAGATTTATTGATAATTATAATTTTAAATAATAATCATATATAAAGAGCAATTATTCGGTACTCTTGTTCCACCATGTAGAATTGCTTATGTGATCTCCTATTCAATTATATAACGAAAAGTATTTTGAGTATGACAATGGTAGTCACACTTATTTGGTAGGTAAAAGACAACAAATTATTAAATAATTTCAAAATACTATGTAAACAATGACATGTAATGTTCTTGCCTCATAAAAATACTCGATACACATTAAATAAGTTATTATTGTTTTTTACCTATACAATAAAGGTAGGCACATATTGTTCCACCCAAAGTATTTTTCACTATGTTATTAAATGAGAACATCATGTAGACAGTGTCACATTGTGCTCCAGAACTACCAAATTATTAATTATAGAAGACAAAAAAATGACTCTCTTAGTTGTATTAATATTTTTTATTTATCAAGAGTACCACGTAAGTGATGTTACATGGTATTTTAAAAATACTTAATAATTTTTTTATATAATGGATAACAATTATTACATATTAACATGATCTTATATTAAAAGAACGCATTACATTTATATATTAAATGAACACAACTTATCAACATACTCGTATTCTCTAACTATTCAATGAGCTATCTTTTAACTTAGAAGCGGACTAATTTCTATTAAAAATTGTTCGAGCTAAACACCTAAAAGCATCTCCAATGCTCTCGCCAATTTCAACTCTTTTGCCAATTTCTCGAACAACTAAAATTAGAGTCCCAACATTCTTTCTAATTCTCTCGCCAATTTAACTTTTAGGAAAATAGCTCCCCACTTCTGGCAAGCAAGCCAAAATTTTGGAGAACCACAATGGGTATAATTTTTGAAAATCCCTGTATACCAACGGCTCCAAACAGTAATTTTTGTTCAGATTTTCAAAGAAATTTTTTTAGAAAACTATGTATTTGATCATTTATTTTGAATACATTTTTTATTTGTTGAAATCCCTATTGGTGATTTGTCAAAATTTATGTATTTATTGAGATCCCTTGTTCTTGGTGAGATTGGTCGATTTCTTAATTTCTTGGTGAGATTTGACTAAGTATTTTTTTCAAAAAAAAAATGTAGTCGTCATAAAATGACCGTTGAAAATTTTAAATTATTATACATTAAATTTATTTTGAAAAAAATAGCTGTTATATAAAATGACTGTTAAAATATGACTGTTGAAAAATTTGAATTATTATATATTAAATTAAGAAAAATAAAAAATAAAATCGAAAAAAGTAGTCATTACAATACAACCGTTGAAAATTTTGAATTATTATTTATTAAATTAAAAAAACTATGACTCCCTAAAATAAAAAGTATGATTAAAATTGTCAATAAAAAGATAACTCCTCAAATCAAAAAAAAAAAAAAAAAAAAAGAACGTTAGCTCCCTTAATAGCTTTTAGCTATTTTCACTTGCATAAATTTTAGAAAGCACCATTGGAGATGCTCCACATCAAACTAGCTAAAATGGTCTTTTAGCTATTTAAGTTAGCCAAATACAAAAAATTATACTCCATCAGTCTCAATAGAATGTATCTACTTTAGTTTTAAGCCAAATGACTCAACAAATGTGGTGAGTCACTCACTATTCACTAGCTAAATACATAAAATATTAATTTTTTTTTATAAAAGTACATTCTCTCTCCTATAATTTTAAAAAGAAAAAGAAATTAAATAAGAAAATAATATTATTTTAAAGAAAAATAGCTAAAATAATTAGCATTGCTAAAGTGTTAAATGAAAAATAACTAACTAAAATAAAATAATAGCCAAATAACTAAGCTAATTTAGCTAGTTATTACAGTAGATGAGCATCATTATCAAACTAGGCATCTCTATTTTTTAGCTAAAATAGCTTAGCCAATTACTAAAAAATGTACTACATCAACAAGCTAGCTATTTTGGCCATTGGGGGGTTTTGAGTCTCCAAATATAGCTCATGCTTTTGGCTAGCCAAATATATAAAATATTATTTTTAATAGTTGAGTTTTTAGAGAAGAAAGGAGAAATAATAGAGAATCTATTGGAAAGTGTATTCAAAAAATTGGTTAGCTAAAATAGAAAAGAAGAGTTTTAGCTAAGATTTGACTAAAAATTTGAAGAGTTTTTATAAAGATGTTCTAAGAGTCTGTTTGGATTTTTTAAAAATTTTATTTTTTAGAAAATAAAATTTTAATTTCTTGAAATAATTTTTTGGGATGAATTTTTATTTTTTGTTAAAAAATGTAATATGTTTTTATTTTTTACTTTTAAACAGTAGTGTTTGGAAAAATAACACATTTTATTTATTTATTGAGGTTATTATAATTATTTTAATTAATAATAACAAAATCTAATTATTTGGGATTTAAATAGGGTTTTTCTTTTAAAATAAAGTGAAAAAAATTGTAGGCTTTGTTAACAATATAACTTTAAAATGATTTTTT
>JAOTRH010171510.1:0-12391 GCA_034768845.1 Heliamphora exappendiculata | reverse complement strand
TTAATAACAGGAGCTCAATGCAAGATGGTTTTGAGATTATGGGTCAGAGTGCAATTATAGTTCTTTAGTGGTGTGAAGTGTAATTTAGTATTTTATAGAAATTACAGAAATCGCTACTGGTTTTTCATAATTGCATATATCACTATGAGATTTTCTTAATTGCAAAAATTGTTGATACGTGTCTGTATCCACTGAAAGCTTTACACATAATTAAACCACAGGCCCCTGCTGCAGCCCTATAAATATGCGGGTAGGCTGAACCAGTTTCATAACTTATCTTTGAAGACTAAAGCTATCTAGGTTTTGTTAGTACGAATTCTCAATAATCTGTAGCCCACACTATGTTCGAAAATCGCGTAAGAGAATATAGTAGAAGGTTTAATAGGAGTTTCAACTCTGAATCAAACCGTAGTTGAAGAATCAACCGATAAAAAGGTATTCTTCTAAATTAACTTTGGTTGCGTAGGTTTTATTTTTGATCTTTCGATGTCAAAAGTTTTATCTAGAGTCCGTTTCGGTGTTTGCCAGTTCAGTTAATTTTTTACCGAAAATCGTTTACAAAAATAATGAACTTAGCAGTCTAGCCTCCATCAATGATAAAGATGCGCATATAAGAAACGTCACCAAATTTACCCATTTGAGGTAAAAAAAAATGTGATTGACCATGTGATAAAGTATCCTCGGCTTTAGAGAGTTTGCTTCAAGGGATTTTGATGGGTCAATCTCATTAACTTCAAAAATTTGACAAACGACATTATGAAAAGAAAAACCCTCAATGTCAATAGATCGTTTGTTACAAGGAATAAAAATGTCATCCTAAGGAATGCAAAGAATCTCATTGAGGATGGAGGGGGTCAAATGAATCTCTTTACTATTCACCCAAGTGGTGATGGTGGTGGTCGGAATCGAAGAGACGTGAATGTGAGCATGAAAGAGTTTAACTAAAGTGGGATAGTGTGGGTCTCTTGTTGGTAAAATTCTCTCACACCCGAGACTCGAAAATAAATCTTTGAACCGCATTTTAATGGAATCAAAGAATGTAAAATCGACAGAGCGGCTAGGAATAACTTTTTGATTGACAAAGGATGAGAAACATAGTTGTTGAAATTTAGGAGACTTGAAACTTACAGCCTATGTCATCGTTACCTCTATTGTCACCGTCGCCGTTGATGTCGTAGTCTTCTTCTTCTTCTTCTTCTTCGAAGCACTAGGGTTCGAAGGCCCGGCATCTCTAATGCATTTGGCACCTTTACCCATCATTTTTGGAGGCATTGTGATCGATTGAAGGTTGATTCAAAGAAACGAGTGGAGATCAAGTTGACACGACTTTTTGAATGGAAAAACCTGTGGGAGACGAACAGTCGTGAGCAAGAGAGAGAGAGAGAGAGAGAGAGAAAATGGCGCGACTGGTGGGGTCAGTGCCTCTTATATAGGCATAAAGATTTGTGTCGATACAAATGTCAGTTGGGTCAATACTTTTCTTCGCGAGTGTAGGTATCTGAAACAAAAAATTGTGTCAACACTTTTTCAAAAGGTGCCAACACTTTTGGCTATTTGAGTCGACACGATTAAGCTTTAGGTTGACCCAAATATACTGAGAGTCAGACAACAAATTTGAGTCGACACTATATAGAAAGGGGTCGACATTTTTTTTTACAGTGCTACTTCTATACAGCTTTGAGTCAACTCAAGCACACATGTTTCGACACTTTTTCAAGTGGTGTCGACACTTTCCACATATCAATGAAGAATATAAAAAGTATTGAAATACATTGAAAAGACATAGTTAGTATGACATATTAATCATGAATTAGGATCACATAACATCCTAAGTTCTCTTCAAATATAGTATATTCTTTCTTCATTTAAGAGTTTTGTGAATATGTTAGGTAGTTAGTAATTTGTGCTTATGAATTCAAGTTCGATATTACCTTTTTGCACATGATCTCTTATCAAATGATGTATAATCTTAATATGCTTGGTTCTGGAGTGTTGTATTGGATTCTTGAATATATTTATTGTGCTTGTGTTATCACATTTTATAAGGATATGATCTAAACAAAACTATAGTCCTTTAGTTATTATTTCATCCAAAGAACTTGTTCACAACAGCTACCAACTGCTATGTTCTCAGCCTCGGCTGTAGACAATGCTACTGAGTTCTGTTTCTTGCTAAACTAAGAGATAGTAAGTATCCTAGGAATTGACAAGTTCCACTTGTACTTTTTCTATCCACTTTACATCCGATAAAATCAACATCTGAATAGCCAAATAACTCAAAGGCTATTCCTCTAGAATAGAATAATCTTAGATTTTGTGTACCTAATAGGTATCTAAAAATGCGCTTAACAGCGGTCACATGTGATTCTTTAGGATTTGATTGAAATCTTGCACACATACATACACTAAACATTATATCATGACGGTTAGTAATTAAATATAATAGAGATCCAATCATACCTCTATAGCATTTTTCATCTACTGCTATACCATTTTCGTCCATGTTAAGCTTTGTTGTAAGACATATCGGAGTTTCCATAGGTTTTGCTTTCAACATTTCAAACCTCTTCAATATGTCCCGTCTGTACTTAGCTTGATTGATGTAGATTCTTTCTTGAGTTTATTTGATTTAAAGTCCGAGAAAGTAGTTAAGCTCATCCATCATACTCATCTCGAATTCTCTCTGCATACACTTAGCAAAGTTCTTACAAAAAAATTCGTTAGTTGCACCCAAAATAATATCATCTACATAAATTTGGATAACTAGCATATCAATTCTTCGAGACTTGATAAAAAGAGTGGTATCAATTTTTTTTCTTGAAAACTCATTTTTAATTAAGAATTTGCTTAGCCTTTCATACCATACTCTAGGTGCTTGCTTTAAACCATAAAAAGCCTTGGTAAATTTGTAAACTTAATTTGGAAAATCTAAATTTTCTAAGCCATGAGGTTGTTTCACAAATATTTTCTCCGAGATAAAACCATTTAAAAATGCATTCTTAACATCCATTTGATAGAGTTTGAAGTTTTTAAAGTATGAAAAAGCAAGCAGCATCCTAATGGCTTCAAGCCTAGCCACAGGAGCAAAAGTCTCATCAAAATCGATGCCTTCTTCTTGATTATAACCTTGAACTACCAATCGAGCTTTGTTTTTTAGAACTACTCTATTCTCATCTATTTTTTTTTCTAAAAACTCATTTTGTATCGATGATAAAGTGTTCCTTAGGTCTTGGGACTAAAGTCCAAATCTTATTTCTTTCAAATTGGTTAAGCTCTTCTTGCATAGCCAAGATCCAAAACTCATCATTTTCAGCTTCCTCAAAATATTTTGATTCATTCTGTAAAAGAAATGCTAGATTATCACAAATATTACATAGAAAAGATCGAGTTTTGATACCTTGAGATGGATCACCAATGATAAGATCTTTTGGATGACCATGAGCATACCTCCACTCTTTAAATAAATTTAAATTTTTAAGATTTGAAGATCCAGCAGCCAGTTGGACTTCATTTTGTTAAGGATTTGAAGCTTTCTCTTGATTCAGTTCTTCATTTTCTTATATGAAGATGTCTCTAACACCTTTTTCTATGTCAATCATATTATCTTCACAAATTTTTTTTGAAGAACCAAGGTTAGTTTTATAAAAAATAACATGCATAGATTCTTTAACAACTAGAGTCCTTTTGTTGAAAACTCTATAAGTTTTGCCGATAAAGAATATCCTAAGAAAATACCTTCATCAGGTTTTGTGTCGAACTTGCCCAAAAGTTCTGTGTCATTGTTCAAAACAAAACATTTACACCAAATAGCGCGAAAATAACTAATGTTAGGTTTTCTTCCATTCCATAGCTCATGTAAAATTTTCTTGAGAGAAGCTCGTATCATGACTCTGTTCACGATAAAACAAGCGGTGTTGACAGCCCCGACCCAAAAGTAACGTGGTAGATTGCTTTTACGAAGCATATTCTAGCCATTTCTTCCAATGTCCTATTATTTCTCTCAACAACTCTATTTTGTTGAGGGGTTCTAGGAGTAGAGAAGTTATGATTAATACTATTTTCATCACAAAATTTTTTAAAATTTTTATTTTTAAATTTTCTACCATGATCACTTCGAATACTTGTGATTTGAAAAGTTTTTTATTTTGAACTCTCCGAGATAATTTTACAAAAGAGGCAAAGACTTCATCCTTATGAGCTAAGAAAAGCACCCAAATATATCTAGAGAAGTCATCAATAATAACAAAGGCCTATCTCTTGCCTCCAAGGTTCAAAGTCCTTGTTGGATCAAATAAGTCTATGTGCAATAGTTGTAAATGTCTAGAAATCGAAATATTATTTTTAGAATAAAAAGAACTTCTAACTTGCTTGCCTTGTTGACATACATCACACACTTTGTCTTTTTAAAATTTGATTTAGGATAAACCAATCACCAATTTCTTTTTTAAAAGTTTAAAAACTAAGTTCATGTGTACATATCCAAGCCTTCTATGCCACAACCAACTATTATCACTCAAGGAGCTAAGCATTTTGTGTCATTCTTAGAAAGATTATTTAAAGTAAATGTATAAATATTTTCATGCCAATGAACTTCAAAAATAACTTTATTATTGGTTGAATCTTCAATAACACATTTAGCATAATCAAAGACAATCTTGTGGCCTTTGTCATAAAATTGGCTTATGCTAAGAAGGTTATATTTCAAACCATCAACATGCAAAACATTTTCAATAGAAGGAAAAAGAATTTTATCGACACAACCGATTCCTATGATTTTTCCTTTGCTATTATCTCCAAATGTCACAAATTCATCATCTTTTGGTTTGAGGGATAGTCGTCTGTCATGTGTCTTGAGCATTCGTTATCAAGGTACCACATTCCCTCCTTGAATGAGGACTTGAAACATACTTGCAAGGAGAATTAATTTTTGATCTTTGGTACCTAAATTTTTTTGGGTTCTTTGGAGTTAGATTATTGAGGATGTGTTCTCTAAGGAACCCAAACCTTCTTGACAGATAGATTGGAAGATTTTCTATGTAGATAATGTGTGACAGTGTGTCCATGTTCATAACAATGAAAACATGTAGCATTTTTATGATTTGAAGATACTTTGATAAAGATATTGCTTAAAAACTTTTATTTTTTCTTTCGTCTATACAAAATCCCGACTTTATCAAAAATATATTTTTGCATGGCGAGAAGTTTGTCTAAGTTATTCTTACCATGAGTGAACTTGTAAATGATTTTTGTAAGGTCTTCAACCTTTTCAATCAAAACTTTATTTTCATCCTTCAAAACAGAAACTTGTTTTGATAAAGAAAGTTTTTCATTTTTCAAAATTTGAGTTTCACTTGAGGAGAAAAGAACCAACTTCTTTAAAATAGAGTTCTTAGCACCTATTTTACTCAATTCATCATGTAAATCTTCAAAACTATTTTATAACTCATCTAAAGAGAAAGAGTCATGGATTACTTCATTATCTTCCTTAACCATGAGGCATAGATTTGTAACCTCGTTTTTTTTGTCTTTGGAGCTGCTGTTATCACTTTCGCCCCACGCAGCTATCATAACCTTCTTGAAGCCCTTTTTGAATTACTTCTTGAGTAGAGGATATTCAGCCTTGACGTGTCCAGGTTTCTTGCACTCGTAGTAAATGATTTTCTCTTTCTTGTAGTCATTTTTGAAAATGCTAGAGTTGCCTTTGAATTTGGTAGGCTCGCCTCGGTATCCTTCCTTCTTAAAGAACTTCTTTTCTCCTCGTTTCTTATTTCTAAAAAACCATTTGAACTTCTTTGTGATGAGGGTCATGCCTTCGTTCTCATCACTTGAGGAATCTTCGTCGGATTCTTCATCATGAGTTGAAGACTTGAAGACAATGTCTTTCTTCTTTCTGTTGTCATCCTCGTCATTCATCTTGATATTCATCTCATGAGTCATGAGAGATCTAAGAACTTTTTCCAGGTTTAGAGTGTTGAGGTCTTTAGCTTCTTGGATAGCTGTGACCTTAGCTTCTCAATTCTTAGACATGCACCTAAGAATTTTTCTCACCATTTCTACATTTGTATAAATCTTCTCAAGAGATTTAAGTCCATTAATAATATCAGTGAAGCGAGTAAACATATCATAAATGGATCCATCATACTTAATTTTAAACAATTCATAATTGTGGACAAGCATGCTTATTTTGGACTCTTTTAATTGGTTAGTAATCTCATGGGTAACTTCAAGTCTGTTTCATATTTCTTTTGCGGTGTCACATGTAGAGATCCTATTGAACTCATTGAGGTCAAGAGAGCAACATAGGAGATTCATGACTTTAGCATTCTTTTGAATTTTTCTATTGTCATTCTCTATCTATCCAGCTTCTGGTTTAAGAATCATTATTCATTTAACGATCTTGGTGGGTCTTTTGGAACCATTAATAATAACCCTCCAAAGGTCGTAGTCTACGGATTAAATATATATTCTCATTCTAACCTACTAATAATTGTAATTTGTTCCATTGAACAAGGGAGGTCTATTGGTCAACAAATCTTTGAATTGCATAGGTCCGATGCTAGTGGTTGTCATAAAAACTCTTAGATTGTTAAATAAAAAATAAGAGCCCAAGCTCTGATACCAATTGTTAGTTCTAGGCAACCTAAGAGGAGGTGAATTAGATCTTAAAAAAATAATAACAATTTTTAGAACTTTTTCGAAAACCTTTTAATATAGCAAACAAATAAAGCAAGATAATCAAAGATTAAAGTAATACAAATATTAAAGATGTTAGGGATAAATAGAATGAACCAAACACCAAAGATTTATAATAGTTCGGCTTCTTCCAAACCTACGTCCACTCCTCAAGTCTCCTCTTGAAAAATTGTACTATGTAGAATGCTTTATGGGCGCATTCAAAGCCTTACAATCTCAAGACTTCCATTGAGAATATCCACAAGGATATGAATGTTTAAAGACACATTCAAAGGCCTTACAACAGCCACAAGATGATCCTATGAAAACAATCTCCTACTTTTTTCTAATCATTCTTCAGCTTTTGTTTGATGAGATTTACTCACTCACTCAAAGGACAAAGGATAACTCACCCTTGGATACAACAAATGAAGTGTATCAATGAGTATCACTCACTCTCTTTACAGAAATTAATTAGCAATAAATGAAGAGATAAAGAGAAATGAGGTACAAAAGCTGGAGTTACAACAATAAATAAAAGCTTAAAGATTTTGAGATTGAATCAAGCAATAGAACAGTGATTGTAAATCTCTGGAGATTTTAAATGCTGAGGAGTAACTCTTTATATAAGCTCTTGAGCATTCATGACAGTTAGAGGTAGGTGAGAGTATTAAATTCCAAAAATCCAACCGTTAAAGTCTGCCGCGAATTTGAATTTTCGTTGCAGGTGTTGACATAATTTCTTTAGGGTTGACACAAAATATTTAGGGCAAGGATCTTTAAGTGATTGGGTCGACTCAATTCTTCTAAGGAGTCGACACAATTTCTACAATTTTTCTCACCAACACAACGTGTCGACACGTTTGCTTTTGGTGTCAACTTAATGGTTCTTTAGATTTCTGGAGAGGGAAATTTGTGTCGACTCAAATCTTCTTGGTGTCGATACTAAAATTCTGCAGGAATCCTTAGAAAATTTGTGTCAACTCATTTGGACTTTGGTGTGGACTCAAAATTTTTCTTCAAGCGGGCTCGGGATATTTGTGTCGACTCGTCTTCAATTTGTGTCGACACACAAAATTCTACAAGTGGCCTCGGTACTTTTGTATTTGACTCATTTTTTATTTGTGTCGACTCAAAGTTCCAGATAACAAAAGTGAAGAACCACTTTTGTGTTGACTCAAACTAAATTTAGGTCGACTCTTTTTTAGTACAGAGAGTTTCGACTCTTTTGTGTCGACCCAAAATTTATTTGTGTCAACTCAAAATACTTTGTCCTGAAAATATCTTTAACAAACTGTTAGGGTGTTAAACCATTTGTTCAAAAATGTTGACACACTTGATATCTTCAAGTATGCTTCACCTTAAAGTGTTGACTCAATTATTAATTGGGTTCAACACAAAATATTTTCATAATCAAGAATACTTAAGTGGTTTATGAGAGATAAGTCATTTGTTTTGGCTAAAAGTGTCAACTCATGTGTTCAATTTGTGTCAACACTTTTTTTTTTAGAAAATATAAATATTATCATTTTAAATATATTTATTATTAAAAAATAAATTATGAAAATCCTCAAAATCAATACAAAAATCCCTTGGGCTAACAAATCCGTTGTATAAAAATATTTTTCAGGTGGCGAAGCATGAGTAAAGTACTTGTTGGTTGATTTTGGAGTGTTGATCGTGGCACTTTCAATAAGACAATTTATTTTAATATTTAGTAGTTGTACTTGAATAATCTTTATTTTAGTATGCACTCTTAAATTGCTGTAATATCTAGTACATGTATCTCTTTGTATTCAGACTCTTTTATGTTTGTTGCACGTCATTATAATAAAAATTTATAAATGTGTTCTAATAAAAATTGTAATTACACCTTTAAATGTTCACAACTTTTATTTATGCTTCCACTAATATATATAATAAAAAAATTTCTAGACTTCTTCCATGGAATTAATAGAATGGCCTTTGATAACATTAGTTATTGGCCGATCTTAACCTCATCTTTTGGTGTAAGGTTGGGGTCCTAACAGTTCTCCCCCGCACTGTCTTAAACAAATTCCGCAATTTGATCTCCGCAAATCATTTCAACGCAAATGCTACTGAAAAATTATGTTTGAACGCCCGTCCAATTGGAAAAGCCTCTATTGATTTACGTTTGGACGTAAAGGGATCGAAATCCGAGAAAACAATGATGGTGAATACAAATTGAATCAAACGTAGTGCAGAACATGATCTACAACATTCAAAAAATTATATTGCGCCGATTTGCCAAGACAGAAGCCATACGAAAAAATCTAAACTTTTTTCGAACCCCGATAATTGAAACCTGGTACACCCACAATGTGGAATACGAATTATACCTGCGTGATCCCTTTGGTTTCATCACATTTTAGCACTTAAACTTTAATTCTGATGATCAACACGATAGAAAATCGGTAACCTATTATCCATTCAGAGCTTCTACTATATTTCTGAATGTCGAAATAAGAACAGAATGTGGACTCTAATCCTTCTTGTTCCAAATCCTGTCTGGCTACCTTCTCCTTTTTCTGGTTCTCACAAACAAGTGAAAACCCTAAGAGCCTGGATAATTTTCTATGTCTGGCAGTCATGGTTATAACGGTATATAAATAGACTACATTATGGACTTAAAGAGTAAATAGGACATGGACTTCTATTGTAATTAGAAAAATTTATTTCAACCTAAAAGCAATTTTCTAAAAACATAAATCACAAATCATACCACTAAAGAATTACAATTACACTCCCAATTATATTCTCAAAATCGAATTTTCAAGTTCCTATATTTAAATATTTATTATTGCCTTCCACTTTAAGATTACAAATACTCGTCTATTAAATTAAATTATAGATAATTACATTTAATCGATCTCTTTAATAATTTCTTAAAACCTTCTGCTTAACTTAATTGATATGTCGAATTATAAAATTCACCTATAGAATTTGACATAATTAAAACTTATACACTTCCTTATGGAGGTATCATCAATGTAATTCACACACAATATTCATTAACTCATTCATGGGATTCAAACCTCCTTTTATCTATTACCCAACTAGTAGTGAAGCCATGCTATGCATGATTTATCGATATTAAAATATATTTTATAATGTGCTACATTTATACTAATTGCATAAGTCAATTATTGGAATAAGATTCAATAAATATTTTAGCATATTAAGAAACATTAAATAATACATAAAATAAATTAAAGTATTTGAAATAAATTATCTTCTATAAAATGAGTGCAGACTAACAATAATACTATATTCAAATTTATATCGATTTTTTCTATCCTATTAAACAAAAAAACTTTAAATAATGATTAAAAATATTACAAAAAGATTAGGAGTGTGTTACGTGTTTTTGTTTGAGCATGCTTTTATTACTTTTCAAAAAGATAGTTTTCAAAACTTCTCCAACAAGCTTCCTGTTTTCTCTATGCCTTCTCTCTAAGTTCTCGGGGGTCCGGGGATCAATTTTCAACGTTCCAACAGTAGATCCTTGCTATTGGCACGGTGGGCTACGCAATCATCCAGTCAGATTTTGATTCCAACGAGGCTCAATTTTTGCACGTGGATCGAGACGTCGAGTTTTGAACTCACCAAGGTAGGATTCTAGACCTGTATATTTTATAAGGTGCGACGTGTAATTGGGTGTCTTTTTACCTGTTGGTTTGCTGTAGTTCTGAGTTTATGTTCAGTTGTATTTTTGGGTGAAAAACTAGTTTTTGTCGATTTTGTGGATGAAATTGGGTGACGGGAGTTTCTTTCGAGGTCTTAGTGTTAAGCTTGGGTGTACGTATGGTTGAGGGTGTTAAGAAGAGAGTTTGAGGTTTCGATCTAAGGTTTGGAGGGCTAATCCATAGCTTGAAAAATCGTTTCTGGGTGAGTTCGGTCGACTGAACTTATAGGTTCAATCGACTGGATCATGATTTTGGGGTTTGGTCGACTAGACCGTGGGGTTCGGTCGACTGAACCATACGTGAGGCGTTCTTGTGATTTTTCATTGTGTTGTTCTGTTGACTGGCGGCTTGGGTCAGTCGACTGAACTCCTGGGCAGTGTGATGGTGGTTCGAAGGTTAGGTTTTGGTTTCCGATTGGTGTCCTATGGTATTCAATTGATTAATTTATGAAAATTAATCGATTCAAATACCTGTGGATTCTTTTTGAGATTTGGTTGGTTGTGCGGTGGGTTCGGGTATCATGTTGTGATCCCGAGTGTTTGTTTAGGTGTCGTCCTCTGGGGTGACGTGCAAGGCTAGATGTGAGTTTTTGGGGAACGGTTGAGTGTGCCATGGTTGGGTATAGAGCATGTTTGGGCGCTTGATCCTTTCGAGGAGAAAGGTGGCGTTTGTAACCTCGTGGTTTGAGAAGTTTGATGTTGCCCTTCAAGTTAGGCTTGGTTATCCCTGTGAGTAGATGTCGGGTTGTTTGACGAATGGCGTCATGATGTGAAATTCTATATGATTATATGCATTTATAACTATGATTTATTATGCATGGAATATGTAAGTTGATTACATGGCTTGGTATCGTTACATGTAACGTGGTTGCATCTATAAAACCCAGAGTTTTATTGGGCATGGATGCGATGGATCTGTGGGGAACATGCGTGTGGTGCATGTGGTATGTTTATGCATTTAAATCCCGATTAGGTTATGCATAGAAATGTTTGGTGTTATCCCATAGTTTTTGGTGTTATCCCGTAGTTTTCGGTATTACCCCGTTAATTTTAGTTTTATCCCGTGGTATACGGTGTTATCCTGTGGTATGCGGTGTTATCCCGTGGTATAATCCGTAGTCAGCGGTTCCATCCCATAGCTTACGGTAAAGTATGCAGTTTTACCCCAGGGTTTGGTTGGCGATTTTAACCCGTGGTTTGGTCTATGGTTTTATCCCATAGTATACGATTTTATGCCGGGAATGTATGTTTATGTGCGGATCTTTATCTCAGTGTTAGGCTTGTGGTTGCGGCTTGTGAACGCCGGTTATACTCATCGGTACTCCATTTTGTTGAAGTTAAGGTCTCTCTGTCTGAGAGGTTACATGGATTGCATGAATTGCATTGTGGGATGGATAAACTAATTTTCAAACTGTTTTAAGAGTCGCGTGGATCGTGACCTAAAAACTCTTTTTCAACTATTTTTAAGGCTCCTATGAGTGAGTCAAAAGATGATTTGTATCCTCGCTTTCCCGTTTGCATGTGAAAACGTTTTCAAGGCTTGAAAGAGAGTCTAAACCTGCACTTCGATTTCCTAGTATGTTTTGCTTATACTACATGCCTGTCTAGTTTCAGCTGAGCCTTGGCTCACGTTGTGGAATTTGCTTTTCTTCAGGTACCGGTCATGCTGGTTGATCTGGAGGTGCTGGAGAGATGGATGAGTTATAGTCTTCCTTTTTTTTTCTATCTGTATCATGTATGTTTAATACATGCTTCTTGGCATTTGAGCCTTGTAATGTTCTCCGTTTGGCGTTTATATACAATGCATGTATGGTTTACTTTGAGAGTGTATTCTCGGGTTTGGTATATGTTTGGTTGTTTATGGGTGTTTCACGTGGCCCGGAGTTTGGGGCATGACAACTTGGTATTAGAGCTTTGGGTTCAAATACCTAAGAGCCGTGGAAAGAGGTTGCATCACCGTGTGAGGTTGATTGCGTGTGCTTGACTGCATGTGTTTAGATATTTTGATAACAT
>JAOTRH010171499.1:0-12391 GCA_034768845.1 Heliamphora exappendiculata | reverse complement strand
GTCAACCCATACACCATCTAAACAAGCCAATATTTCACATTAAGATATTCCATTTAATATCGACAACTCCTCCACTTCAGTGACATCATATTTCCTTGTTTTTGATAAGTAAGATTACACAATATAAAGGCGACACAAACGGAATTCCACCCATATATGAAACATGCCAAACGGGATAGCAATCCTTCTACAAAAGGACTCACCTCAAAATAAAAAACTATATGAAATCTACCGTATCAAAAATAGACTGCGGTCCTTGCTCAAATAACCAACCCTACAAATTATGAGAAGAAGCCCCTTCAATTTGTACAATGTTGGGGATTCTGTGCTATAGTCCATTAGACAAGTTCTGCCTTTAGGATCCAGCCATTCGACCAATTTGTTATCACTCCTAGAACGATCAGAACATGAAGTGTGCCTAGACTTTATCCCACAGAGCTTTTTCACTGCAAAAGAATCGAAATGGGAGATTAATGCATAACATAGACCCTTTAAGGTAGAGAGGTTACAAAACATGCTCAATCAAGAAGATTGTGTTCGTCTCAATGCTACATATGTTAACAACATGACTCCATGAGATGATTTGTCCACCAAATTGCCATATATGTCCATAAAATGAAAAATAGTCCACGTTCGTGATATGTACCTTCTGCAACTGCCTTAACAGATCAGAAGGATAATAAGTACTTGAAAGGCATCAGATGAACGTAATGTTAATGTTGACAAGCTTACGTCCTGTATGCATTGAAATGTCCACGGTGTGTGCACGTATACTTTACATTTTGACGAACGGTGCTATAATGTTGATGGCAGATAGTGACATCAGTCATAACGGATTGAAAAATAAAATGAGAGAGTGAAGTATTCTTTTTTTCCTAACAACCAACTAACCTCTCAAGAGCATGGCCTACAATGGCTAGAGAATCCATTGAGTTCTTCAAGGTCGAAATCATGGAACACATAACTTCACAACAATTAAGCAACAGTCCCTTTATTCAGACCATCATCCTCAATTGGGTTGTCACATGTGTATTGTACCCAGAGTATGTGACCAGCATGGACTTAGTATCCATGGTAATGTCAGTAGATAAACAGCGGATATAGCCTAAAAGCTGACGTAATGCTCCAACAAGTTATTTTTGTCTACACCCCAAACGAACAGGCACACACGACAGTTCATCATTATGGTTCATTGTCAAATTAACCATCCGCTTCATCGGCACCCCCAACATGTTGACCGTAAACGCTATTAGGGTTAGTTACGTGTGTTACATCCTATAGAGGAATGTAGATTCATCATCACTCATATATTATAACAAGTTGAACAAGATGAAGTTATTAGCATTAGTCATAATAGCAGTACTTACTAACCGTGGAATGTTGGTTGTATTAGAATGAACCGTCATAAAAAGCTTATGCGTAATAACCGCCTACGAATGATGGGTAGCACTTGTTGTGTGTATCTTCTCCAGTGAATGGTTGTTAACTCCAACCATCGGACATTCCAACATGCATGTTAAGGTACTCATGATCACCATCATTCGTAGTCGGCCATTCGACTTTTACATCTTGGGCAGCTGTAGTTGATGGTCCTATTAGTGGACATTTATTTCTCGTATGCCCAACTCGTCTATAGTTCCCACATCTTCGACGCGTTGGTATGATCTTCGACGAATGGTGATGGATGCCCTTACCCTTGATGACAGTAGGGTCACCTACAGTTGGAGGCATCGACGTCTGATCGCCAATGTTTTCAGGGCCCATGTTTGAATCCTGGGTGCTTAATTCTCGCATTTTACAAGTTAGCTTTGTAATATCCTCTTTCGCCTCTTCATACCCTTGTTATGATTGAGCGGCATAGTAGCACAACTCCTGACATGCACCTGATAACGCTCCGAACCGTGACACCTGCGTTACCCAATGTGGAAGTGATGTCCGATCATACAAAGGAGATGATTTAGCCGATATGGTCCACTTAGGCAAGACTGCTTAGTCCACCTAGGCAAGACTACATGCACCGGGCCAATATGGTCCACCTATGCACGGATAATTAATGGCTTGACTGCTTGCGTCATAGTGAACATTCCAACTGCTCTCTGGGTGCGTGTACTTTGACAAGCAATACACCCGAACACCTTCGTACCCAACTTTGTCAACCACAAATAGCAATTATTTTGATGCCATGTTTTCTCGAAACTTATAGAACATGGTATGTGTGAATGTAAGCACCGCATGTTTCTCAATAACCTTTAAACCTGTTGAGAGAACGGGGGCCGTGTTCTCAGTTTCAGTTTGCGCCTTCGCCTCGTTATGTTGCAGTTTTTCCAGTGCCCTGTCATACGCTTGTAAAAATTCGTAAATGCGTAGTTTGAGCTTCAGGAAGTGATTGAGTAATGCATTCATGCCCTCACATCTCTGTGTGCTCTTCGCTCCTGCGAAAAAATGGCCTCGCAGGTATGCCTCAGCCCATAGCATGCATTTCCCATATAGCTCCCCAACCCATTTGTTATTTTCAAGGCCATGGTCTGAAAGAAATTTCCTCCAAGCGACTTCGAAAACATCGGGCAAACATTGCATGGACATACATCGCTCAAACCCTGCCAAGAAGCCGTCTTTGTGGACGTTTGTTAGGGTATTTCTTTTAAGATGCCACTTACACAACCGATGACGAGCATTGGGCAAAATGGTTTGGATGGCGTTGCGCATGGCTTGATCCCCATCAGTCACAACGGAGATATGCTTCTTATTGTCCATCGCAGCAAGGAATGTCTCCAACACCCACGTGTACGTCTCTACGGTCTCAGAAGTCAACAATGCACACCCGAATATTGACGTTTAGAAGTGGTTACTGACCCCGGCAAGGATGACAAACGGCATCCAATATGCATTCGTTCGGTATGTGGTATCAAAGATTAATACGTCACTGAAGCACATGAAGTCCACAAGAGAGGCCGAGTCTCTCTAAAATAAATTGTTCAAACGACTTTTCCCATCAATGTCGTACTTGTAATAAAACATGGAGTCTTGTTCGGCCTTAGCAGCTAAGTATGCTAAGGCAACTTTAGCATCACCATCACCAATTTTTGTCTGGCGCTCACCAGCAAAATGATTGTGCAGGTTTTTTGTGTGTACCCAACATTGTCGTATCCCCGGGCTTGTTGCGCCATGTGGTCCATTATCTGGCTAGTTCCTATGCCGACAATGTGCATTGCATTAACTTGTGCTCTGTCCAGACTACTAATGTTCCTATGTGAATGGAGAAATGTAACACCAACTGGCCCTATCAAAGAATGATTGTGCTCGCTGATAAACTGGGCAACCACGTATGTATCATGTTTGCGATCAAACTTTATACGAAACGCAGCTTGACATCCCACTCTTTTCAATGGCTATGGTTCTCTCTGACGCTCTTGTCATTAGAGGTATTTACTTTGTCTTTGGCCTTCCTTCGACCAAACCCACTTCCGTGACACAACATCACCAATTTTTTTGTCCTTATACAAATTATCCATCTGAACACTGAATCCATGCACTTTCGCATATGTATTATAGAACTTTTCTACAAGATCTTCTGAATCAAATGTCATCTGGTAAACATTGTCTTTAGTTAACTCGTCCATTCGCTTGTCATGTGTTCTGATGAATTTATCCATCTGTTGACCGCAACGATTAACATTAGTACATTTGCATTAGGTGCGGTTCATGTCAACGTTTCATGGTAGGAGTTAATACAGTTAACCATTACCAAAGGTGACATTGATGATACATGTGCCCATCAATGCCGAATAGAGTTCTACTTTACAGCACTTATACAGTAATATGTTCGAAGAGATTTACAAATTTCATAACTTCACCACTCTCACTTTTATAATCCCCCGACCATATTGCACGTGGGTAACTTTCGTAAAAGAATGACATTGGCGTTGTGTGCTATAGTCGTGAGAATGGGCACTAGTTATTGCTATTACGGTATATAACAGTCATGTAGACAGACAATACTGGATTATAGCTATGGAACTAAACAATACACCAACGTCAAGTTCATTCATACAACGTACATTGCATTGGAACTGAATTTGACAAGCATACATCAAATTTGTGCAATCATTATGCTTCCTTGTTGGGCATAATGTTACCATTGACAATAGTAGATAGGTGTAGAATTTGAAACAACTATGTAACGTTACTTGTAAGTTGGCGTGCATGAATCACAATCAATTACCGCGCATACCATGAACATAATCGGACGAAATATAGCGTACGCATTCATATTAATATTCAAAGTGTTCATTACAATAAATTCCCCTGCAACTCATACATCACAACCACATAAACATAGACTTGACTATCAATACAAGTACATCTGCATTTGGAAGCATTTCGATTGAAGAGCTAAGCGTAATGTAGGAGTTGTTATGGGTAGAAATGAAAGACCCCTGAACAAGACCGGCCACAAAAAACTAGCGAAAATGTTATAGAAGCTCAACAATGTCTGCAACGTGTTGATTGAGTGCCTCTTGAGATTTTTGAATATTCTCTAAATGCTGCCCTTGGCTGACCTGTAATGCTAGCACTTGGTTCAGCATGTCCCTCATCTGACCTTGTTCAGTTCGAATCTCAGATAGCAAATGGGCAATGTCAATATTAGACGACGTTATTTGTTCTCGAGCTGGTTCATCCCCCTCAAAGGCCTGCATTGAAGAACCTGCCCCTGAATAAGGAGTGGATCTCGACCCCGCCACATGTTTACCCCTAGAACCCCCTCGTGATATATGGGAAGAGCTAAGCGTAATTGTATAAATACCCAAGGGTCGCTCAACTGGGGTTCGGCAGTCGGTAGGGAGCTCATGGACATTTCGGGAATGGAAGAGATTGGTGAGAAAAGTCCGTACGGTAGAGCTTTGTCTCGGTTAGCTTGGGCTTTGGATGGATCAAATTTAAGAAAATTTTCCATGAAGATTCGACATGCATCTACCTTGCGGTTAGTTGAAATACACACCATCTCGTATGCACGTCGGTGGTTCACGTCAGACAAGTGTGTATGGGGGTCAACATTGGCACTAAGGAAGAGATTGAGTAGCTTAAACTCATCCTTTAGCAAAGCTTGTTTCAATACACCACGGCCAGTCCAATTCATGGGTTCTCCACACAAAATAAGGCTAATGGCGTCTCTCGACAATGGAATTGGACGGTGCTTTGTGTCAATGGGGTAGTCGAGATCACAAGTAGCAATAGGTGCAATGCCAAGGCATTCACCAATAAATTCAATATTGATAGAGAAATCAACACCCCGAATGGTGGAGAGGAAGGATGCCGACGGCAATTGATGCACTGCGCTAATGTTGCTATAGAATTCTTGAACCAAAGTGAGGTTCACATAACCATGGTAGGCAAGAAGACTGTGCCAACCTAAGGAACGAACCCAAGACACAAATGGAAGATGAGAAAGCTCATTGGTATAGACGGGCCGTTCACAAATAACCTCACGTGAGGATAATATAGAGTGAAACCGGTCGGAAGCCTCCTGAGAGACAAACCTAGTCTCATCAAATGAAGTTTTTCTAGCCTTAGGAGGTTTTCAAGTCGAGGTTTTGGGAGCCATTGAATTCAGCTACGCGAGAAGAAGAGACCACAGCATTGGAAAATACAAAACCTGAAACCCCACTACCGAACCTAAACGGACGAGGATAATGGGAGAAATGTTGATACCTTCGCGAGAAAGAGAAATGAAGATCGTCGGGATTCGGTCACTTGACTCCGTGCCAAGATCGTCGGTCACTTGGCACCGGTCACTGGTGTAGGAGATGATCCTGCCTTGTTGGGCACAAGTTTGGGCGCCATATATAGGTATACACGTGGTTAGCAAACACATTTTAAACTTATATTGTTCTACAAACGCTTTCAGTACAAAATCGTTTTTTTACTTTACTCTAATAACAGTTTTGTGAAAAAAGTTTTTAGTGTAAATCATATGAAACGTTTTTATTAAAAACATTTATAAAGTTTGGTATAAAAACGTTTTTATGAAACACGTTTTTAATGTAAATTAAATAAACATTTTTACAAACACTTTTAGTACAAACGTTTTTTTTACTTTGCTCTAATAACGGTTTTGAGAAAAACGTTTTTAGTGTAAATCATATGAAACATTTTTATTAAAAACGTTTATAAAGTTCGGTATAAACACGTTTTTATGGAACATGTTTTTAGTGTAAATTAAATAAACGTTTTTATCTTCCACGTTTTTAGATCAATTTTTTTTTTGTTTTTTTGTTTTCTTTATAAAAGGTTAGTCATATTCACATCATGTTTTATGTCTCTCTGGTTGAACATATGTAAAATTTATTTTTCTAAAAAAAATTATAATAAAGAGGTACATATGTATTATTTACCAATACGAGCTAATATTTCCCGGTGCGTCTAGTACAGGCCGGTATCTTGACCTGTATGAAACTAAGCATTTAGCGTACTAATATCACTCCAAACTGGTACGTACGTGCTGGTATCGATCGGTATGATACCGTATCGACAACTATGATTAATACTAACTCTAAAATAAGAAATCATATGTTTGATTCCAACTTGGTAATGGCTTGAGACACCTCATAGCAGTAGGCGTTTCTTACTCCAAAGTAGGTCGAGAACGCAGATAATATTTTTTAAACAATAAGTTAAATATTAATAGAGGTCAACTAATCTAATGGACTAAAATATCTCAATCCTCTCAACTCCAGGCTTAGTGCACCACACCAAATGGCTGGTGGACCAACATTGAAAATTGGAGTTTATCCAGTTATTTAGTTCCGTGTTATAGTCGACTAGGCAAATGCCTTGATCAACCAATGCGTGACACAACTTAGACTTTTGTCCTTTTCTTGTGTTGATAAGTCCTCTATTTATCCTAGGCTATTCGTATGCCGATGAAACTAATCATGAGCGTAATACCTGTGCAGATGATCTTAATAGCATATTTAGGTGCCGTTTATAATCTTTCTCATGCCTTATGGTAGACAGACCACACGTGAAGATAGTATACCTACAAATAAGCCGACCTTCCCGGATGAAGAATGAAAAAGACAACAAGTTAGCATAGGTGCTTTCTATGCGTCCAATCACATAGATAAGATGAATAGCTTTCTTACCACCTGCAACTGACTCATAATCGTCGACGCAAAATGCATTGTAAGCTCTTGCATCTATATTAATCTTCTGGTATCCTGCACAAGCTCTGTCCAGAATCTTGAATTCCTATTACCTTGAACAATGTAACACATGACCTGACTAGTTACAGAACCATTGGAATGAAGGAATCATAGCTTTATCCATGTAATATCGATAACAATGTACATGTATCAAGAAATCACTATCAGGTGTTCATTCATACAGAAGATCTGGAGAGTTCACAAGAACTATAGTTTCCAAATAAAGTGAAGTAAGCATTCAGCTAAAAGAAATATAACACATCATTTGTCGTAATGAGAGCAAGATACATGCATAGAGTTGCCAATATCAGGTGTTCATTTGTACAAAAGAATAATAACATCATCACCTACGAAAATTCCTAATGAATGGTTCCCAAAATGAATAGGAACATAGGTACGGTACGTAATAATAGTGTACATGACATGCTTGTACATTGGTTCAGCTATTGTGAAAAAAAATACATACTACAAAAAATATAGACTATAATAAGTAACATATACATGGGTGGACACATCCCGTCCACCATATAGGATGGCATGTAGAAGACCATAGACTAAGTCCCGCATCCACGCGGGAGTGCCGGAGGCCTCTTGCTCCGACGTTGAAAGACCTGGGATAGCTGGTCAGCGATCGGTCGCCAACATGGTGGACCGGGCTGCTCGAGGGAATGTACGCCAGCATCTGGGTGCTGGGATGTGGTCGCCTGATCCAAATCGGGTGCGTCGCCATGGTCCCATGTCGGTGTCTAGGTGCACTGGGACTCTTAGATTGGCCGGCTGGGACCTGGCTCCGTCGGGCCAGGCACCTCCACACCATGAGCTCTGGCTCTAGCTCGGCTACGCCCATGCCCTCTGCCACGACCACGAACTGGCAAAGTTGGACACTGTGGAACCTCAATCTGTGTGACTCCCTGCATCATCTCCGGGATGTCGCGGTCGAGGGTAGGTGGTGCAGAGCTGGTGAGAATGCTAGACGAAGGGCCCATGGCAGAATCCGAGAACTGGAGGTGCTTGGCACCAGTCAATGTGAACGATGCCAAACGAGTAGTGCGTGTACAATGCGGGTCCATGGAATGAGGATGATCCGGCCTATGCCATAAAGTATTGGGACCCGGTGCATGCTAGACACGGTGCTCCCTATGCACTACCATAAGCGATGTGTATGCCCGTGCACGAATTGAAGCCATTGCCTCGTACGCTGGGTCACGTATGGTGTGGGTCTGCATCCATATGTCTGACTGGTGGTATGTGTCTGCAACACACTGTGTCTGCAAATGACGAAGAATAGATTAATCGTAATAGTTATGACATTAGTATAGTACAGGAAAATTGTAGTAAGTTTTATTGTTGTGTGTACCAACTCCTCTACAGTGCCCCCCGCTCTAAGATAGCCATGCGCATCACGATGGCTCGGGTTACTGACCAGCAGATGTGAGTTCTGACGGTACTATGTCATATATGGGTCGTGGTATCCCATTGGCGTCAACGTCTGAGGGGCGTCAACAACTTGCGCCCTTTGCAAACCCCATGCAGTCACCCACAGAGCGTGTAGCTGCGGCCAATCAGTGTCCATCTGGCCACGTCGGTCGTACGCATGGAGATCACGGTCCGTATCCGGGTCTCGTGATATGGCCTGTAGACGACCAAACTGTCGAAGAACGCGATCTGGAAGATTCCACTCGACCACATCGTAGCAGATAAGTGGACTCCATGTCATCCAAATGTCACTACCCAATCGGCAGTACTTGGGAAGCACCAGGATGATCTTCTCGGCAACCCCATATGGCATCCAAGTGACCTACAAACAATGGGAAAACTATTAGATTTGAACATAGTCCAAATCAATATTTTGGGTTGCACGGATAACTTATGTAAGCCGAAGAACGTAAGGCTCACCTCGTCTGTGGTGAGACGATCAAACTGGTCGCAATAAACGGTGATGACATGCGTTGGGACCTGGTCCAATGCAAAGTTGACACACCACCGGCTACCCCACGGCCCGGCTGGTAGAATCTCATCTCCATGCTGGATAGGTGTCTGACCAGGCCCCACTTCGACTCTACGACGGGGGGCAATGCGAGGGAATCTTTCCCAAGCCCATATCTACAAGAGAAACAAAAATCCATTAGCTACTAAGTGAGGTTTAATGTAATGGATTACATAGCATGACGGTAAGTACACAAATGATGACATACCTGTAGTAACACAAGTGGGCTAGCAACGTCTCGGGCGTCGGGCTTAGTAGCCCAGCACAGCTGACGATACAAATATCCAAGCACGATTGCACCCTAGGCGTACCTGTGAACCTCACCCAGGTAGTGCAGGAGGGGTAGGTACATGAGCTTAATTAGGTTCTGTGACTTATTGGGCATGAGGAAGCCCCCGATAAGCCACATGATATAAGCTCTTGCCCGCTGGGTAATAACCTCTGCGCCGGCGTCAGGGACAACGGGTCCCGTGAAGTGCTCCTGGAACAAGGAGACGCGGACTCGATGATAGCGCAAGTCCTTGTTGGCAGGAGCGACCCCAAGCAGCTCAAAGCAAAGCTGCTACCACTCGGCAAGGGAACGCGACCGATCATGGTCAATGATGGCTGCACCATCAATGCAGAGCCCAAACATGATGGATACGTCCTGCAACGTGACCGTGCACTCGCCAACAGGCATGTGGAACGTGTGTGTCTCTTGTCTCCATCGCTCAACCAATGCAGTGATCAGACTGTGATCAAGCCGAATGTGCCCGATTCGGCTGACCCCGTAGAAGCTAGCTTGTAACATAACATGTAGTACGCGGGGGTCTATGGGCAAGTCCCACAGTCCACTGTTGCCCCACCAGCATGTCAATGATGATGTGTCCTAAAAGATAAAGTACACAAATGAGAGCTGCAAGATAAAGATTCAGGGAGCAACAAGTTTTCACAACGAACCATATGAAAATACTAACCTCATGATCCCACAAGTCAGATGCTCGGTGTGGTATGTACAATAGGGGTCTCGATCGAGCAGGCACCTCAGCGGCCATCGCAAGTCCTACACATCATATGAAGGAAGGAATGAATTATATTCGTAACAAATGAGGTTCATATCAGAAAACTTTGTCCATATAGTTGACAACAAAACCTGAAATGTTGTAATTAGTGAAAGGCGAGTTCTAGGAATATTTCATTTTTACAGGATCAGAATTCAAACAAAATCGTTTGAATTCTGGCCCATGTATGCGTACTACAGGAGTGCACATTTCTCAGTAAGGCATTCATTATATATGCAAACATTTTCATTTCTTGTCATGGTTTCCGTTGAGAACTTGTTTAATCAACATAAATAATGTACAATGCATAACTAGCACTATGACTAGTGGTTGGTCTCTATAGTTGGTTCTAAGTTTTATTTGTGATGTCTTGTAGGAATGTCAATGCAATTGAAAAACAGCAATAACCATATCGAAAGAGGAGACATATTTACTAAGATGACATGTAACTGTAAGCTTTCTCTAACATATCAAAATGGAAGTGGAGACCATTTTGTTGAAAATAATGCTACTAGAGGCATATTACCTAGAATTTGTGTAGCCCATATATATGTAGAGCGTGCAACTCACTCATAGATTTTGATATGACATTGTCATCCTTAGCGCATACAATACATTGTTGAAAGTATATATTGGAATAAGATGATCTGGTCAAATTAGCCGACAACATTATCAACTCCTGTTGGTCCAAATTTTTCTTATACATTTTGGTTGAGTGCTAGTTGGAACATGGACATACATGGATAATGCGTGAACAGTTGTAACAGATATGGGGTTGATTTATGCGGAAGTTTGTCCAAAGAATTCCCGTTAAGTTTCCCACAACATGAAGATAATATTTCTAAATGAAAATGAGTTCCACAAATATACCAGTAGAAGAATACATCTTTTCAGCAGTTATTCTATCTATCAACCCAGATAAGGTCAACGATCTCAATGAATAATGAAGAAATGACAGTACCTCGTTGTTTTATAGACTTAATCACATTATCCCTTTTCCTCGCCCTTGAAGTTTAAATCACCATGTTGGGAAAACATTTTTTTGCTGTGTCAATTTTTCTTATGAGCTATATATTATGTGTTGTGTCTTTACACTTTCCTAAAGAATTAAAAAATAGTTATCTATTCAAAATTGGTACCAAGAATGTTGGTGTAATTAGTAAAATAGATCAAGCAGCCTCAAAACCAAAAACCCTTGCCCCAGTAGGGTATCTTCTACTGGGTCAAGGACCACGAAGTACATCTGATATCCCATGGGTTGCATTGATTGGACAAACTGTTTCTATAGCTTCAACACGGCCAGTAAATGTTGGGTCTGAAAGCTCTTTAGAGACAGCTTGGCGAGCTGAGAGTGAAAGTTTATAATCTATACTAACAGGAGCCCCTCAAAGCAAGCTTGCTATGTTAGCTTTGGTGGAGACTCATGCTCACCAAATTGGTAACCACATGACGTCATTACGCTTCCAAACCTGCTATCCGGGAACATGCTTCTTCCAGCAACTGGTTGGCCTTTGGCTTACATGTTTTTTATTAAATAATTTTATCTGGTCTACTTTTAGTTTGTTTCATGTTTTTTCGCCAGTAATTGGCTGTGCATATTTATATTACGGATTAGCCTGTTTTGGTGCTGCCACCTATTTTTATGTGGCTTAGACGGTATTCCGATGAGGAAAACACATAATTCCCTCACATAATGCTGTAAAATTATTACTTTCCCGGGATGCAAAAGTGAAAAAGTAGATAAGATATAGAGAAAGCCTATTGTGTGCTCTTTTTAATGTTTTAATTTCCCATTTACTTTTCTAGAGGTTGGACCATATCCCATTTAGACAATGGTTAAAAATAATTGCTTCTCATAGCAAACCCTAAGTAACCATAGTATAAATAATTTTATGTCTCGCAATTTCATCATCTGTAATACTTATCCAAACTATATATCCCACCGTAGAATTAATACTAGCCAATTCGAACTGTAATCCGATCGTATCCAATCATTCTGAAAATATTCTGGAAAACAAACAAGGCCTATGGTTATGAAAATTTGAAGAATAACATGTCATTTGATTGAATGTGCTCATGAGTGGATGCATATGGCTGGTAATGTTATTGTGATATGTTCTTTATTCTAGTGTCTAATAAAACCTTAATTAAGTTCGTAATTC